>UESW01004201.1:765583-802389 GCA_900491605.1 Calamus simplicifolius
TTGTTGGCCCAGATGACAACCCAAGAGGGGGGGGGGGGGTGAATTGAGTTCTTTAAAAAAATTAAACCTTTTGAAATATTTGTTTGCTTAGTGTGAGTGAAAGTGAATGCAGATGCAAAAACAAAATACAATCAATAAGATAGAGATAGAGATAGAGATAAGGAGACACGGCAAACACAAAGATTTTATAGTGGTTCAATGTATCCAACACCTACGTCCACTCCCAAGATTCACTTGGGTCCACATTATAATCTTCCTTGATTACAGCCGAGTTGTTTTACAAGCTCACAACTCAAACTTATTATTTTCCCAGGATCACAACGAACCCAGTCGGTTTTCCGGGCTCATCAGCACAAAAACCCTAACACAAGCTATACCAAGCTTGTACCGAGGTAAGACTACCTCCACTAGTTCAATCCCCAGATTGAACTAGACACAAACAAAAGAATATTTTTTTTTTCAAGTATACAGCTTCTCAATGAGCAAATAATCAAGTAATGAACAGGTTTAGAAAAGCCTGATTTGTAGTTGGTTGGCTTTTGAGCTTTTCTTCTTTTCTTCTTTTCTTCTTCTCCTTGCTAGATTGAATCAGCCTCAGCTCCGATTCTTCACAGTTGAAGCAGTTGAGAAGGATGAAAAGCAAGAAACTGATCCTCTTTCTCCAATTTGGGAAATCCACCAAACTTTGATTTGAATGCCTTGGATTCCTTTTGAGCTTTTTGGAGTGGAGTGGATTTGAGCTAGAAGGTTTTTTCTTTTGAGATTCAGGCTCTCTTTTTCGAATTTTTGAATTGGGATTTCTCTATTTCCGTTTTTCTTCTTGTTTTTCCGTTCTTGTTTTTGAATGATAGTCTTCCCTTTTTATAGATTTTTCAAACCATTTTTGGAAGAAAACTATCCGTTGGAGTGTACTTTGCAACAAAATATATCCGTTAAAAATAAAGTAAAATAGAAATATTACCGTTAGAGTTGATCTGGCAATTTGATTTTTCGTTCCAGGTGGGTTGGAGTCGACTCTAACTTTTCTTGAGTCGGCTCTAACTCGAAACACTTTAATCTGTTAATTCTGGAGTCATCTCTGACTTTCTGGGGTCGACAAGAAACTTTCTGGAGTCGACTCTAATAGACCCGGAGTTGACTCTAAGTCGGGGCCAGAAAAATCAACGTTCTGTCTTTTCTGTTGGAGTCGGCTCTAACAGTCTCAGAGTCGACTCTAACTTCCGTTGCCAGATACTAGAGTCGGCTCTGTGATTCTCGGAGTGACTCTAATGTCCAATCTTACCTAGACATTAGATTCGATCCAGAACAAGATTTAACTCCTGATTTTGATCATTCAATCGACTTATAATCTGAAAAACTTAATCAAAATCATTAGAGCCTTCAATTGTTATACTCAAATAGTTTTGTTAATCATCAAAATCATCAATTGGGTCAACAATGTTGTAGCTGTTGGCATTCAGCAGGTTCTGACCTACCATTGGTTAATAAGTTTACTTGAAATTTTAAATTTTGATACTGATTTTAGTTTAAGTACAACCATTTGAAACAATAAAGACCCCAGAACAGATATGGCTTAGTTCTCTCTTTTAAGAGAGTCTACAGTTTGAATCATACACGAAATCTTGACATTAGAAAACAAATATAGTCATGGTTCATTTGATAATGTCAAGGTCTTAGTGTTGCTTAACTAAATGTAGATGTGATGATGGCAGAACAAGTTGTCATGATAAGTATGTACATGAATAAATACACACTCACACTGTTGGATTAAGAGAGTGTTCATGGTGCCACTGAAATAAGGATGTGAGAATTTTCATGCAGAACCACTGGATTAAGGACAAAAAAGAAACTTCAATGGATGATGGAATATAAAATGTACATTTGGAAAGGGACAATTTCCAAGACTATTGACTTCCATTTGTGCTATTAAAACCTAAGTTTGGAAATAGAAACCAAATAGCATAATTAAAATCCCAATGGGTTCTCTTTTTTCTAATTTTTTCATTATATACTTGTTCAATGGTGATATAGATGGATGTTATGTTTCTAAAAGGAGGTTAACTTCAAAGACAAAGTTTGCACATAGGATCGGGCAATAGTCCAAAGAACAAGTATCTGGTTGTTAATTCATGTAAGATATTCCAGTTTTCTTCAATTAGCTTTTTATCTTAGTGATTTTATAAGCTGGTGCTGATCTTTTTTTTTTTTAAATGTAAGAAAGGAGACCTTTTACGGTTTCAAATAGCAGACACCTCCACTCTCAACCTTATAAGATGATCCATAATTACTTAGCCTTTCAAAATACATGCTTACAGGTAAAATTATATAAAAATGATGTCTTCACTCTAAGCTTAGTAGAGGATGAAAACTACTTGCAGCATCCAAGCCACAAAAGTTGCAGCCGCATTTCAAAATGGTCCAATCACACTGGAGCAAGCTAGTTTCCAATAAACTCTGCACCAGGTTGCGTTCAATTCAATAGATGAAACAGGATTATGATGGATTGATATGGTTGCAATAAGAAGAGTCGTCCCATCTTGAATCACAATCCCAATTCCTAATGTAGTTGAATAAATCATTCTACCAAAATTAATCCTAATAGGCCCTGGTTGTGGGGGGGGATAAACTGCTTATTTGATAATAAATATTGGCACTGCATGTGGTAGATCAGTAATCTAAGGAATTAAGCATTCACTTATTGAGATTAATTTGATGTAATTTCAGTTTAGTCTCCGTCTTCTCCAATCTTTAGCAATGTTTCACATGCTTTTACATCGACATGAACAATGTGTGTATGTAGGTATAAATGCATGAACGGACAACTTAGTTTTATCAATATCAAATTTAGTTTTACAAAAATATAATATTTCTTGTAGATGGATGAGCATGGACGGAAACCTGGTGAGGTGGAGTTTTACCGAATGACTCATATTCATCGTGATGGCACTTTTGTCCGAGATGAGTCAAGGGACTTATATGTAATTATTTATTACAATTTATTTCATGCAATGATTTTAATTTAATTTTATTATTCAATAAGATCTAACTAATTTTTTTAAATTAATACAGGAAAGAGCTACAGCTCTTATTACTGAGCGTGTTGATGACCCTATACAGAGTAGTCGTATTAAGGCCGACGTGTTTACGGAGTTGATGGGGCCGGAGCGCTATGGTCGAATGAGGGGTTATGGAGTTGGAGTCACCCCCACTCAGTTATCTAAGATGAATAGAAATGAAACGTGTTGCTGCAGATTCTGCAGATGTTCGCAGACTTGAGCATGAGATGGAGGAGATACGACGAAAGAGTACCGATGATAGAGCAGAGATGGAGGAGATGCGACGGAGGAGTGCCGCCGATAGAGCAGCGATGGATTCTTTGAGAGAGCACATTGAGCGGCTTACATCTATCATACACATGTTTGTTCCACACCAGGTATATATATATATTATTATTAATATATATTATATTATATCAATTATTTATCTAATATATTGTAATTGATAGTTAAGCAAATTAATTTTTTTTAATTATTCTTATAGGCTCCTGGAGCATCAGATCGGAGCGGACAGGGTGACGATCTTCCTCCTACAGATCATTGACCTCATCTACTTTTATTTTAGATCTTCCATTTTATGTATTTTTAAATTTTGTTAAACTTTAACTTGTAACTCTCTTAGTTGATGCAATGAAATGTATGCAATGTAATTTTAAGAATGTATGAAATGTAATTTAGAATTAATGTAAGCAATGTGATTATTAATTGCATTAATTTTGGTTTAATATACATGTTTATTTTAAATGTTTATAAATTTAGTTTTTTTAAAAAAAATTGACCGTTAATATGCCGACGCTTTTAATAGCGTAATTGCATTAATTTTGGTTTAATATACAGGTTTAATTTAAATGTTTATAAATTTAGTTTTTTTTTAAAAAAATTGATCGTTAATATGTCGATGCTTTTAATAGCGTTGGTAGGTTATATAAAACCCAATGCTTTTGAAAGCGTCGGCAGATTTATATGCCAACGCTTTAAAAAGCGTCGAAAGGTTTATATGCCGATGCTTTAAAAAGCGTCGAAAACGAAATTACCGATGCTATTTAAAGCGTTGGCATTTTTATTTTTATCGACGCTTTGGAAAAGCGTCGATAAATTTTGTAACCATCCCCTTTCTGCCAACGCTTTAGAAAGCGTCGAAAAATCGTATCCGACGTTAAAAAAGTATCGAGAAATAACTTAAAAGCATCGTTAAAATTTAAATTTACTATAGTGATTGGAAGTCCATAATGTTAAGGTATTAAAGAGACCCACAGCAAAGGAAAAGGAAGGAGGGTGATTTCGTTTTATGGTAAAGGAGGACCTCATTTTATAGTGTTATTGCTTGACTGGCGCCTGACTAACATCTAAAAGGACAAAAACTACCCCTTCCTTCAAGGTTAAGTTAGCTTCCGTTTATACCTAGAGTGTTAGAGTGGAAGGTAAAAAATGGGATTTTAGTACGGTAGGATAGCGACAAGCTGGGACTCATTTTTCAAATCGGTGCCAAAAGGCACCAGTTTTAAACGAAAGGTACGGGATGAAAATTTTTTATGGAAATGGTGTTAAAGGAAAAACGCCATTTCAAATGGTGTTTTTTCCCCTGCTGACTCACCATTTTTCTGATTTTCCTTGACACTGAGGCTCAGCTCCGTCAGCTGGGGTGCTGATAGGGGCCAAAATGAAATCCACATGAAGTGGCGATTTCAGAGATGAAATCGCCACATCATGTGGCGACTCCATCATCAGTTGGAATCGCCACACCAACATTGGAATCGCCACATCAAGTGGCGATTCCAACTAATTGGAATCGCCATATGATGTGGCGATTCCATCTAATTGGAATTGCCACATCATGTGGCGATTCCAACGTAGAACCCACCAGAGAGCGGGGGTTCTTTTAAAGGGCTGGAGCCCTTTTTCCCTTCCCTTCATCCGCTTGAAGCCTTCCTTCCCCCGCCGCGGCTCGCCGGAGAGAATCCTTCCCCCGCCACGGCTAAGTCATTCCCCCGCCACGGCTCGTCGGTAAGATCCCTCCGCCACTGCTCGCCTACCATCGGAGTCCGTTGCTGCTCGCCTTCTACCAAAAATTCATCTTTGGGTGGGAGTTTACAAGGTACACAAAAATCCATCTTTTGCTGAACGTCCCACATTTGATCTATAATTTTGCTGAACGTCCCACATTTGATCTATAAGTCGGCCCTTATATATAATGCTATAACTCATTTTTTATAGCAAACCTTAAATATATGTAAAACCTGCTAAATTTTAGTATTTGCATAGCATAAAATATTAGGGCAAGCTAAGCTTAAACATATGCATGGAGAAAAGCATAATATTTTAAAATAAGATTCGTTGTTTTTAGATCTAAATAATAGTGGCTGATATGACGTAGATATGGCATAACATCACATCTAAATAATAGCCGTTGCTTTTAATGTTTATTGATTGCTTGTAAATATTGCTTTTGTCAGATTATCAAGACATGGCTCATAATGTCTTAGATCCAGGGCCTCGTGATCCTACTGTTCTCACTTTGCAAGAGTTACATAGATCAACGAACATATTTCAAGGCGAGGTATGTATTATTGATCGACGGTTCTTAATTAATTAACAATTGTTTATGTTGATGCGGATGTATCAAATATTTTTATTTTAGGAGTTACCGGTTCTTAGATGTCATCGGCATGACGCACATATCTGGAAAGAGACACCGGGAATGTCACACCCACGAGTGCAGTACTACCTAGATCGTGTCGGCATGTTTGACATATATCGGATTGGTCAGATTCGACTGGATGTCGGCCTTATTTCTGCACTGGTAGAGAGATGGCGGCAAGAGACCCACACATTTCATCTACCTTTTGGTGAGGCGACCATTACACTACAGGATGTAAGTATTCTGAGCGGCCTCCGGATTGATGGTTCCGCTGTTACTGGGTTAGATCCGCGCCATACAATTCAGAGTGGCAGTCTATATTTGGGAGGTTATTTGGTGTTGAACCTCACGTCGAAGCATTTCCGAAAGATCATTTTCGTCTAGCATTCTTTGATCATTTCTATCATGACCTTCACTTGGACGAAGATGTGGATGATGCGGTTGTGCAGCAGTTTGTGAGGGGACAACTTCTTAGAATCATTGGTGGAGTGATTCTTCCGGATACCTCTGGTAATTTAGTTAAGTTGATGTACGTACCATTTCTTGAAGACTTGGAGGCTTTTGCTGCTCTAAGTTGGGGATCAGCTACACTGGCTGGTTTATATAGAGCACTATGTCGTGCAACGAGCCCTACCCAGTCTGACATCGGAGGATACCTCCCACTGCTACAGGTAAACACTTTATACTTATGTCTAAGATCGATGTAATTTTATTTTTAAATTAAAATTTTGAAACATCCGAACATGCAGATTTGGGCATGGGAACGATTTCCTATTTTCCATCCCACGAGACTCGAGATTCCGGAGGCTAGACCGTCGGATGCCGATGATGATTGGCACTTAGGTGCACTGTGGGGGTATAGATGGCACGTAAGATACAACATGAAAAATATTCCATCCCATACACTACGTGCGTATAGGGACCAGTTGGATCTGTTGGATGATACTGAACAACGGGTATGTCATGTTATATATGGAATTCAATTAGATTGATTCATTATGTTGCATAATGATTAATTAAATTTTTCATATGCAGTTCTTATGGTGTCCTTACTCGCCGGCAGTTATTTCTATTTTACCTCCAAGCTGCTTGGTTAGTTCGGATATTTGGACAGGCGCGGATCCCGCTGATATGTTTTGATGTAGTTGAATGGCATTTGCCGGATCGGGTGCTTCGTCAATTTGGATGTCGCCAATGCATACCATGTCCATGCGATACGTCGCTACATCTTCATCAGATTGATCGACGGGGAGGTCATATGCTGCATGGGATGCTGTGCACGGGACCCATGTTGCAACATGGAATGCACAGCGCCATCATGTGATTGTGGGAGAGCCTATAGTAGCAGGATTCCCATGCACACCCGATTATATGGCCTAGTTTAGGAGCATCACTCGAATATGTGTAGGCCGCTCTGAGTATAGTGCAAGTGGTTATGAAGGGGAAGGCACTTCATATGAGTTTCTGGTACTGATTTTAAATTTGTTTTGGGTATCTTTAACTTTTAAGTTACTAAGCTATGATATGAAATTTGGTTGTCATATTGTATGCAGCATGAAAGGTTTCAACAGTTGACTATCGAGCTCGAGCGGGCATTAGCCGCCCCAGTGGACGATGAGCGGCTACAGATTTTGAGAAGTGCGACATCGATGGTGCATGGTACATTGTCCGTCGTCGGGCATCAGCATGTTCGGAGCACAGCCCCTTCAGCACACTATCCGGAGGTGCCAGAGTTCACACGAGCCGACGTTGATCCGATGATGGAGACATTTATTATACTCCATCGCCCTCTTGCATGCGGTCCCCATTAGCACACGAGTATTCGCAGATGAGAGATGCTGGGGAGGGTACATCTGCAGTCAATATCACAATGCATATCGCATTGATGACATTGCCGATGCGGACATCGCCGAGATATGTGAGGATGCTGATGCTTCCCGGTCACATTTGGACGCTGCTATGCATGATGTTTTCAATGCTAGCGCGATCCCCACGCAGGAGGCGGTATCTCAGGTGATTGATGAGGTTCCTGTACCGTTGGCGACCTATAGGCGACGAACAGGACGTATTCGCCGACCTCCTCGACGAGGATGTGGAACCTAGGTTTTCTAGATTGTTGTACTAAAACTATAATGTAAAATTTCCTTTTTTTAATGTATCCATAATATCTTATTTCTATGAGATTGTGTTCTTCTAATGCATAAACTTTTATTCATGATTGGCAATTGCGGTTGAGTTTCGATTGACTTTCGATTGAGTTTTGGTTGAGTTTCGGCTGAGTGTCGACTGAGTTTCGTTGAGTTTCAGTCAAGTTTCGAGTCTCGGCTGAGTTTCGTTTGACTTTTGGCTGCATTTCGGCTGAGTTTCGGCTGAGTTTCGGCTGAGTTTCGGTTCAGTTTCGGTTCAGTTGCGGCTGAGTCTCGGCTGAGTTTCGTTTGAGTTTCAGTCAGTTTCGAGTCTCGATTGAGTCTCGGTTGAGTTTCGGTTGAGTTTCGGTTTAGTATCGGCTGATTTTTTGTTGAGTTTCGGTTTAGTTTCGACTGATTTTCGGTAGAGTTCGGGTTGAGTTTCACAACTTACATAAAACCTAAAGGTGACAGCTTAACTTACATAAAACCCAAGTGCACGAGTTTTTCAGCAAAATGAAGTGGTTAATGTAGAATTCAGAATTGAAATCGCCATTTCATTTGGCGATAACAGTCCCGGCTGTAGAAGCTGAAATCGCCACATGAAGTGGCGATTTCAGGGTTGAAATCGCCACTTCATGTGGCGATTTCAATGCTGCCGGCTGTATAAGCTGAAATCGCCACATGAAGTGGCGATTTCAGGGTTGAAATCGCCACTTCATTTGGCGATTTCAAGAAGCTGAAATCGCCAATTGAAGTGGCGATTTCAAGCAAGCCTTTTGCCTATTTTGAAATCGCCACTTGAAGTGGCGATTTTCTCGTCCATTCCCATAAAACTTCAGCATATGGGAATAATTCAGGGGACTTGTAATTCAGGGGGCTTAAACAGTACTTAAATAGTCAGCAATTGGCTCCCGAGCCAAACACCCCCCAGATCCGGAAACTCATTGAAGTCCAAAATTAATTTTTTTGTGTTTGCCTGATGACAAACGAAAAATAGAAAGATATCATTTGCTGAAACTCAATTAAAGCTTGATCGGAACTCAAACAAAGATCTACCGAAACTTAACCGAAACTCAATCGAAACTCACGTCATCAATAGCCAAACATGACATCAAGTAAATACATCCATAAATTATGAAAGTCATAGGCCCAAGTAGAGTCTTGTTCCTAAGACAAGTACATCGTAGGCACACAATGGCCAGTTAACTTAAACAGTACATAAATTTAAGATCCCGAAGGTCCACCGGTTACATTAGGACATCGGCGCCTGGAATGACCTATTTGCTTGCAAATCGAACATCGACTTGTTCTTCTAGGCTGAACCTCATCCATCTCGTTATGGATCCGAGTAGACTTTGGCTTTCCTCTTTTCTTCGGCCTAAGACGATCCCGATCAGGTATGCACGTGATCGGTGTTTGCAACCAGTAGTCTTCATGTGGTACCGGGTTGAACTCCCCACCCCAGGTAGCAATGTAGGAGCGAATACTATATACTTCGTCAACAAAAGCCGCTGAGTCCATGCCAATCTCCTGGCACACTGCTAACACATGTGTACATGGATATTTATATATTGTCCACTTCCCACATGAACAAATACGGTCACTGAGAGAAACAGTCTGAACGTTTCCTCCACCCCTGAGAGCTTCACTGAACCTCCTTGTCACTACTTCATAAGTAGCTCTTTGCATGTTGTATCTAGTTACTCTGTGCTCATTAGCTTTGGCCTGACCTTCAGCAATCTTAATCGAAATATGAGGAGTGGAAAGGTTGTTAGGGTTCTCCTGTACATACCTTAAGGCTTCTGCGCGTCTCGTGTTGAAGTATTTAACAAGACGATGAAATGTCATCTGCACGCACGCAGTAATTGGAACATTTCTAGCTCCCCTCAACACGCAATTAAAAACTTCCGAGAGATTGGTTGTCAATGTGCCATAGCGAAAGCCCCCGTCATGTACCAATGTCCACTTCTCCGGCTCTAACTCCGATAGCCAAGTCCAAGCCTCTGCATTGACTGTTTTAATCCTTTCCATCAGAAAGTTAAACTTCCGAAGCTGATGTTCGCTCCCAGCTTTCCATACTGCTCTTTTCAACTGAACATTTGAGAATCTCGAGTTGAAATTACTGCAAACATGTCTCAAACAATATCGATGATAAGCTCTTGGTGGAGCCCATCCAATTCATTATCAGCTATGGCACTTAGTATACCAGGATGTCGGTCAGATATAAGACAAATTCCATTTCTATCTTTCACAACATGCCTCCTAAGCCTCAGCAAAACCAGCTCCAGCTAGCTGTACTCTCTTCATCCACAATTGCATAGGCCAGTGGAAATATCCTATTACCAGCATCAGTGCCTGTTGCGATCAGCATCTTCCCTCGGTACTTTCCATAAGATGTGTTCCATCAATAGAAATCACCGGGCGACAATACCGAAACCCCTAACAGATGGTTGAAATGCCCAAAATACATAATTCAAGACCCGTTCAGAAGAACTAGCTTCACTGTAGAAATCCCAACATACAACTGTTCCAGGTTAGCATTCTGCATTGCAAGCATGTATCTAGGGAGCTTTGCATATGACGGTTCCCATTCACCAAATATATCAATCAATGCCCTCTGCTTTCCATGCCATGCTTTGGCATATGACACTGTATAGTGAAATTGTTCTGCAATGGTTGCTATAATAGCTTCAATATTCACACTTGGATCTTTCTCCACTATGTGTCGAACAGCATGGCTAATAACTCGAGATGTAATATGTTTGTTATCCCGAGTTAAATTACTGAATAAACAAGAGTGCGGCCCTTCATACCTTGTGATCTCAAAAAATCCATGCTTCTTCAACTTGGTAGCACGCAACCTCCACGGACACCGTTGGGCAGTACTTGAAGAGCACATCTCACAGACCAGAATAGTTTCTTTGACTCCACCACATTATATGTGCGATGCTTCTTGATGTGATACATTTTACATGCTCTCTTCAGTTCGTCTTTAGTATTAAACAATAATCCTTTAGCAAACTCAGTCATTGATGGATCCCAAAATTGAGATTTGAAGGGCAACTCTCTTGGAGTACTGACACATCCACCATCTTACAAATTTAACTCATTATAAAATTCTGGAACTTGTTCATATGCAAAGGCTTGATGATCATGTACCTGAGTTGGAATAGGGTCTGGATGAGTGTATGCAGGAATCGAACTAAAGCCAGTATCATGAACTACCACGTCTCCATAGGACTCTTCATCTTCATATGACTCTTCTTCTGAGTCGTCATGTTCAGGCCAATAGTCATCATCTGCACTTTCGTCTGACTCCATTCCCCGACTATCAATATTACATGATTGTTTACCACATCATCACTTTGTACAGTGGCATCATTCCCTCAATCATTGGGAAATCCACTATAGGCCTAACCTGTTCCTGCTGCTGGGCAATAGAAGAACTGTCTCGAACATTCTCTACATGACCAACACTATATGGCTCAGGAACATCATCCTTTAACACATAGACTTCAATACATCGATATTCTGGAAACTTCGAGGGAAATATCAACATGTGCTCCACATCGTCGTTGTCCTCAATTGGAAGAAGCACATATTTTTGATGCAATGTTGGAGATCTCCACATCAATCTGATGATATGTCTCTGTTCTGGAATTGTTAGAACTGTACGTATCTGATCAACCAACTCAGCGAAGCATGTTCCCGTACTCAATTTCAAACATTTACGAGGAGGTTGATTATAATGTATCCCTTCTTGGCCACCATGTTCAATTGATCCATCATAATATAGTAAAACACGTACAGTTTCCATCTGAAAAAAAGGTGATCAAAATTTATCTCTGATCAGCAACAAACAACAAAAAATTTTAAATATGCATAAGATGTGTGTTTAGTAGCATTTAGCACATATTGGTTCCCAAGGTATGGAACATTTAATCACTCAAGATGATAGCAAAAATAAAACATCTATATTGCTTTCTTCTTTGTCAAAAAAAAATATATTAATATCAATTATATGAGGGAATGTATACACACACATCTCATGCATATAAAATCAGTTTAAGAATGGAATGTGTATCTACCTTGACAGAATCCCCCAAATCTCTCCGGCAAGCAAAGGAACTTCAAGCAAGTCGGACTTAGGCTAAAGGGAAGGGAAAAAGGGCTGGAAGCCCTTTAAAAGAACCCCCGATCGGAGGCTCTCTGGTCGGGGTGATCTGTGTTGGAATCGCCACATGATGTGGCGATTCCAATTAGATGGAATCGCCACATGATGTGGCGATTTCATCTCTGAAATCGCCACATCATGTGGCGTTTTCGTCTTGGCCCCTATCAGCACCCCAGCTGACGGGGCCGAGCCTCAGTGTCAAGGAAAATCAGGAAAATGATGAGTCAGCAGGGAAAAAATGCCATTTCAAATGGTGTTTTTCCCTTTAACATCATTTTCATAAAAAGTTTTCATCTCGTACCTTTTGTTTAAAACTGGTGCCTTTTGGCACCGGTTTGAAAAACGACTCGACAAGCTGGGTTCCAGGAAGGACAAGACGGGATTCCAACGTGGATTCGTTGAGGGGACACGGCGTGGATAACGCACGGAAGGAAGGTATTATTGCTTTAGGCGGGAAGATAGCGAACCAACGCAAGATCGGGGCCCACGTAACGGTTTGCACCATATATATTGTTTTTGAGACGGTGGCAACATGAAATAATTATGTTGTATCAGATATTGATTTACCAATCTAAAAATAGTATGATTAGAACATAATTAATTAATAATATTTTAATGCTTTTATTTATTTTTTATATAAAAAATATTTAGAATGGACTTATAAAAAATAAAATATTACTTTTGCGATATTAAGTATATTATGTTTATTCATGTTAAATAAGTGTTAAGTAAGTCATATTTATTTACATTAAATGAATTATGTTGTGTTAATATGATCTATTTATTAAATAAATAGATATATTATGCCATGTTACTTATTTAATAATCAACTTATATTTATCTTTAAATTATTTGTATAATTAATTAATTATATTATATTTGTGTTAAACCTATCACTACAAGAAAATGTCAAAATAGTGATGAAAATTAGTGATGGAAATTTCGTCACTAAATTGTGACGGTTTAGTAACAAAATAGTGACAAAAATTAAAATCAGTGACGGATTATTTTTTCGTCACTAAACTGTCACTAAATTAGTGACGAACTATTACATCCGTCACTAATTAGTGACGGATTGTCCTTCCGTCACTAATCCATAACAAATTAGTGACGGAAGAGTAATCCGTCACTAACTTGGTGATGGATTGCTTTTTCGTCACTAATCCATCACAAATTAGTGATGGAAAACAATCGTCACTAATTAGTGACGAATTATTTTCCATCACTAATCCATCAAATTAGTGATGGATGGAAAATCCATCACTAATTTAGTGACGAATTGCCCTTCCGTCACTAATCCATAACAAATTAGTGACGAAAGAGCAATCCATCACTAAATTAGTGATGGATTAGTGATGGATATTTATTCCGTCACTAACCATCACTAATTTAGTGACGGATTGAGCAATCCGTCACTAATTTTGTGACGGATGAGGCAATCCGTCACTAACTTAATGATGGATTACTTTTTCATCTTTAATCCCTCACAAATTAATGATTAGTGATAAATTATTTTTCATCACTAATCCATCAAAATTAGTGATGGATGAGAAATCCATCACTAAATTAGTGATGGATTGCCCCATCCGTCACTAATTTAGTGACGGATTGGCCTTCCGTCACTAATCCGTCACTAATTTAGTGACGGATTGCCCTATTCATCACTAATTTAGTGATGGAAGAGCAATCCGTCACTAATTTAGTGACGAATTTCTTCATCCATCACTAATTTAGTGACATATTGCCCTTTCGTCACTAATCCATCACAAAATTAGTGACGAAAGAGCAATCCGTCACTATATTAGTAACGAATTAGTGATGAATTACCCTTTCGTCACCAAATTTATACTTTTAATATTTTTTTATTTGAATGAGAAGAAAGAAAGTAAAATAAAAAAAATTAATAATTTATATAATAATAATATTTTTATTAAATAATTGCATGTCTAATATTTTTTAAAAGAATTAATATTAAAATAAAAAATAATAAAATATTTTTAAATTTTATTATTTTATATATTATGTATTATATAATTAAAAAATATATTATATAATTAAAAAATGGTCACGTATGGGAACCACATTTGCCCAATGCTACATGACTATGGACATGGAGCAAGGTTATAAAATAAAAGCCTAAGTGGGGCCAATCAATTGACCCCTGTTGTATGGCTACATGGGCCAAATAATATATGGCATATTAGATCCATTTTTCAAATCATGTACAGCATATTAGATCTAAGACCAGCACCCAGCATATCCTCTCATGCGCCAACCCAAAATCAAAGCGCGCATCAAACGATGCTAAAATCCAGACTGCCGAAGGCCAAACCTCCTCCCCTCCCTCCCACTCTTCCAATCCCTACCCACCCCTCCCCAAGATCTCAAGAACTCGAACCTCATCACCACCACCACCACCATCGCTGCTGCCGCCGCCACATCCTGAGCCTCTTGAAGCAATGCAGGTCCTTGGATTCCTTCAAGCAGATCCACTCCCATGCTCACCTCCTCCATCCACAAGCCCAACCACCTCCTCTCCAAGCTCGTCGTCGGCCTCCAAGACCTCCCCTACTCCACCCTCCTCTTCTCCCAAATCCCCACCCCAACGACTTCTCCTTCAACCTCATGATCCACGGCCTCGTCACTTGCTGGAGAAACCACTCCCTCGCCCTCCGTTACTACCTCCGCATGATCAAATCCGGCGCCATGCCCAACCACTTCACCTACCCCTTCGTCCTCCTCGCCTCCGCCAACCTCCAGTCCTTGCATCACGGCCAGACCGCCCACGCGTCCATCTTCAAGCTCGGGCTCCGCTCCAACGACCATGTCCAGCACTCTTTGATCACCATGTATTCGAGATGCGGCCAGGTGGGCTCCGCACGCAAGGTGTTCGATGAAATCCGTGAGAGGGATGTGATTTCTTGGAATTCCATGATTTCGGGGTACGCCAGGATGGGATTCGCAAGGGAGGCGATCGAGTTATTCTGCACGATGAGGGCGGAGGGGTTCGAGCCGGATGAGGTGACTCTGGTGAGCATCTGGTGGCATGCGGAGACCTTGGAGACTTGAGCTTTGGGGTGTGGTTGGAGGGGTTGGTGGAGGGGCATAAATTGGAGCTGAACTCGTTTGTTGGGTCTGCGTTGATTGATATGTATGGCAAGTGTGGTGATCTCGAGTCTGCAAGGAGGATTTTTGATGGAATGGCGAGGAAGGATTTGGTTGTGTGGAATGCAATGATCACAGGGCAAGCATATATCATCATCATCATCAATTTACTGATCTCTTCAGTCTCTATTAATGAAGAGAAGAGAAGGGAAGTTGGAGTAATGGGTGTTTGACTGCTTAATTTATTTTTATTTGTCTTCTTTCTTTATTTGCTCAAACTATTTGATCTGCTTGCTACTGGCTGTGTTAAATTCAGTGACTTAGGACTTTGGGAATATTTATCTTCTTTCTCTGTAATGGGTGCCACCTGTGGTATAGGACTCTACACCGCAAGGTAAGTCCCAACCCCCCTCTGATGGAATCAAACCTCAGTAGAAATCTCTGGCAAATGCTCATTCACATCCATAAGGATTTAAATATTTTGTTCTCTTTTGTTTTCCTGAATCAATTCGTTCATATATATATTTGCCGATATAAAGCTTTCTTTTATTCATTCTACCCACTTTCAGGTTTAGCTGTGTCAGAATTTCTGGGCTTTTACCCATGAATACATATATAAGAAATTGTGATGTGAGTTAGAAACAAATAGAAAACTATATAAGAAGATTATAGGTTTGCCATAATGTTAATTTTCTGGTCATAATAGGTTTCTGTGCCTTCATGGGTCATACCTTGACCCGTAATTGGTCTTCCTAATTAGTAAATCTATACCTTGACCTGTAATTTATGGCATGTGGATTTTCCATCAGTTTCTTTGCAATGGTTGGAGATTTGGAAAGGTTGATTAGCATTACTTTGATTCAGGAAAGCTTTGAGAAAACCCTTTAACTAGTTGAAATTTGAATGGATTTGACATAGAAGGCTTAACATGTTCATGCATTGATTTTAGACCCTGTTTGGCATTGATTTTAGGTCTGGTTGAGCAAAGTGATGAAAGGATTGAAAGTTTTCTGCTTGTAGGATGTTTGCATAAGAAATTTAGGCAGTCTACTGTACTAGTCTCAACAATTCAATTAAGCCCCTTATTTACCATCATTGTAATGCTCTCTTATGGAACGTACAACTGCTTTGGATTTGGAACATAAAGTTTTAGTTGAGGGTTTTTTTGATGATCCACAAGTTCTGTGCTATTGTGTTCAGAGCTGGTCTCTTGTTGGGTTGTTCCTACCATTAACCAAATTTAGTCAGCAGTCTGAGTGCATGGGATCACACTGTTTGGAGTGAGTTATCTGCTACCTATGAGATTTGCATTGGTGACTCCATGTTATGTGTTGGTGAACCTGAAGTTAATGCGGAATTGCTGGTGTTTTTCCTAGGAACATTTCACTTGCAATATTCTTTAGAGGTGCATCGGAAAGTCCCTGTAATCTGCACTTTTTAGGGAATTGGGAAGTGTCAACCATATGGAGAGGAGAAGTGTTGTTCTAAAATCTCTAGAGGATGCTGAAATACAATCTCGACTTACTTCTTGTATGGAAAAGTTAGTGTGCCAATAAATGGCCCTAGTACCAGGATGCCTTATGGTTTATCAGTCTGGGAAGTGTGTTTAAAGTGGGGTATAAGAACTGGTTGTGTACTTGCATTGGTTTAATTGGTTGCTGGTAGGATGTGTTTAAAGCTTCAATTTTGTATTCTGTGGCATCTAATTATGCTCTGATTGTGCTTGCTGCCCTATTAGGTTGTGTAGGATCTTATTTTCTTGGAAAGAAGAATGTCGGGAGGGGGAACGCAGCAGAGCTTCAGGAAATATTTAGGGGCCATCAAGGACACCACCATAGTCAGTTTGGCCAAAGTGAACAGTAATTACAAGGTGGAGAATTTATATCATGATGAATCTTACTAAATGTCTTTCATGTTAAATTTTGTTTCTTTTCTTGATTCATTTTGTGGTGCTTTATGTTTAGGAATTAGACATTGCAATAGTAAAGGCGACAAACCATGTTGAGCGTCCAACAAAGGAGAAGCACATTAAAGGTGGGTAGCATCTCTCTCACTTTCTTTGTTCACCAGCGAGAACACAGTGAAGTTCTGAGATTAGGCTTTTATGCTACTTTGACATATATTTCTGATTATTGCTTCAGATAAAGTTATAGTCTACATATAGAATTTTAATGCAAGTGCTTGCAGAGAAACATTTCAAAAATCTGTTCAAACATCATATCTATTGCTTACTTATTTATGAGAACCTTATTTCTGACTGGGGCATGACATTGATGACTACAAGAACGACAAAATGATAGCCATGTACCAGGGTATAAATTTTTCTGTGTTAATAGCTCATCTATGTATTTAGGCGAGTACTGGTATGCCTGACTGTGTTGGGAATCAAGGTGGGATGGGATGTGGGACATTTCGTTCCATAAAAAGTTGGGACATTTCGTTCCATAAAATTGTCAGAAATCATCATTTTTAGTATGACCGTTTTCAATTTGATTGTGTTTGACTGGACCATTTTGAAATATCAACAATCACATTTTGCAAGTGCTCCTCCACGAGCTCTTGTAAGTCATATACAGGAGCATTTACTATTTAAAAAGCTTTGTAATGTTCATTTAAGTAAGTGGGCTATGTTTTCTTTCTAGGGACCCAGTGCTGGACCTAGTTCAGGGATGGCCCCTGCTATTACCAATGCTGATAGGAAATCAGGTAATCTTTTTACCTTTTGAGCTTGGGTTTTATGTTGCCTTATACTCAAAACTGATGACATCCTCTTCTCTCAAACTACTATACCATATTTGCTGAACTACCTAGTTCCCATATCATCCATACCTAACTCTTATACTCATGGTCATAGCATAATCAGGACCACTGTATGACAAATCTTTTGTATTATTTTTTTGATATAGTTGTGTTGCTTCTTGCTGAATGAATCATGTTCATACTCATGTTACTTACCAAGTGCTAATTTATCTTTTGAAAATGTTTCAGGTGGTGAGGAAGGAAGAACAAGTGGTTGGTCAGCAATGGATCCTTCTCGTCGGCGAGTTTTAGCACCTGTTGATGTATTTTGGTATGGTTTCTGCAGCAGTCTTTGTTCCCATGCATTTTAATTTAGGCCAAGCTGCAGCTTTGCGTCATTCCTTTAAGAAGAATATAATTATTGGTCCTTTACTGGTATTGGTGTCTCTCACCATTGGCTTTACTGCAGTAAACTTTTTCAGGTGAGACTGATGCAAACATCCTAAAGATAAGAATAATCAACTTTTGTATGTTAAGTTTTACATGTGTATCTTCTGGTTTTAAGGAAGGGATGAAGGATGCATCTTGGGAAGGCTTTAGAATGCTGTGACCTTGGTGGAGAAGAAGGCACAAGAGCTTACGCTGCACTTATGGATGCTGTGATGGTGTAGCCAATGGCAACTCCAAATAAGTTGACATATTGATAGAGTCCATAAAACCTAAACTATGCTCCACCTGCATGCAAAGACAACAGATTTTAAAATTTATGTTTCAGGGGAGCTGTGTTGCAACAGCAAAAATGAGGAGACTAGAGGTGTAGAAGGTGATGAAGTAGAAGAGAATCCACCCAAGCTGTGACATGGCCCATGCCAACGTTAATAGTTTTGATCATTACAAGTTGTCTCTTTTACTTAAACTTAATAATTTGATGTCAATTGTATAAAACATTAGTATTGTTGATGTATACAGATATATTTATCTTATTTTATGAAATGCATTTTTTATTCTTAAATCTAAATTTTTATCCATAAATTTCATTAGAATGCATTAAATATATTGTAATTTAAAAATAATTTTAAATTTATAAGAATAAAAATTTGATGAAATTTTATTAGGTTAATGATGGATTAGTGATTGATTTTTGATAGAAATAATAGTGATGGATTAGTGATGAAAATATTAGTGCTTGATTAGTGATGGAACAATAACGAATGATTGATGGATTCTTTCATCATTAATTCGTCATGGCATAGTAATGGAGCTTTAGTGATGGACTAGTGACGAAAGTTTTAGTGACTAAATTTTTGTCAATAATCCGTCACTAAATTGTGATGGAATAGTGATGGAAATATTTGTGACGGAATAGTGATGGGATATATGTGACGGATAGTTCATCACTAATCCGTCATAATTTAGTGACAAAAAATGTTTCATCACAAATTTTTGATGAAATATTTCATCACAAATTCATCACAATTAGTGATGAAAAATATTTTCCGTCACAAATTTTTGACGAAATATTTCGTCACAAATCCGTCGCTATTATTTTGTGACGGACCTCTTTCCGTCACTAAATTTAGTGACGGCAAAAATTGTGACGATCAGATTTTCGTCACTAATCCGTCACTAAACCCAATTTGTGACGGAATAGTGATGAAAATTTTTGTCACTATTATGCTCTTTTCTTGTAGTGTATATAGTGCTATACCTTAGATTTAACACAACATGAATGCAACACAAAGCATGAAGTGCCACTCTATACATACATAAACAAGCATTTTTGCTAACTCTTTTACGCCTATTTGGAACAAAAAAAAGTTCATATTTTTATAAATTTATTTATAAATCTATGATTTGTTATTTTTGAGAACATAATAAATCATGGAATTGCTTTATCTTATTACAAATTCTATCTAGGATTGTTATTTTAGTATAATAGTTGGAACCAAAATCAAAATTGAATTCTCCTATAATTAGAATCGGAATATGATTTCTAAATCCTTCTAATAATATATATTGAAATATATAAAGTTATATATTAATTATACATTAATATAATGTATATTAATATGTTAATATAAATTATATATTAATATATCAATAATATATCAATAATATATAATATTATAATTATATAACATTAATTATTATTATTTATTATACTCAACTCATCTAAGCCTTTTCTAACTACATAGGATCGGCTACATGAATTTGCTTTCTTCACTTTGCTCTATTCGAGACTAAATCGACACTCAAATTACAAATAGTTATATCTCTTAATTATTTTGGCTAGATTAGTTTAAGTCTACCTCTACCTTTATCATTACCATAAACTGTTAAAAGATCACTATTTCTAACTGCAACATATAAAGGTCTTCGTTGTATATATCCAAATCATCATTATCAACTTTCTTTTATTTATCTTCAACTAGGGCTACTTCTATTATTTCTTATATATGTGTATTTCTAATTCTATCTTTTAAAGTTTTATATATATCCATTTTAACATGCTCATTTTTGTTATAATTAAAATTAAATTATTATGATATTATATATAAATATGAAGTATATTTAGCTGCATTTGAATATAGCCAAGTCTAAATTCGATAATCTCTTTCATCCTTGGATCTACACAGCTCATGGATTCCAAAGATGAAAAAGAAGAAAAAAGTGTGGTGGCTTCGAAATTCGTGTAGATCCAAGGATGACGAAAATAATTGGATCTTAAATTTGGCTATATTTGAATGTAGCCAAGTTTACCTCTTGTAAATATTGATAATTAGTTATTATAATATCATATATAATAATAATTAGTATAATATAATAACTAAAAATATATATTACTTATATTTATTATATATAAAATATAAGTTATCATTATAGTATAATACTATAATATATAATTATATATTTAAACTTATTGTAGATTATATTTTATAATAGAAAGTAAATATATTTGATTCTGATTCATAGGAATTGCTACAAATTGCATTTCTAGAATAAGAGTAGACTGCATTTCTATAATAGAAAGTAAATATATTTGATTTTTATTTATAGGGATTTAATATAATTAGTTTTCCTTTCTAACATAGGATTTGTAGCTTGTATATATACCTAAGTGATTGATGAATAAAAATACACAGAAATTACTTCTTCTTCTTCTTTTTTCAGAGTTCTAGTTGTGTTTCATGGTATCAGAGCTTTCAGGCTTATAACCCTTAAATATATAAATAGTGGGGTTTTAGGTTTTCTTAAGCAATTTTTTTCACCGTCTATACCTAGGGAAGCGCCACTCACCTATCAGCCTTCGTCCGAAGTTTTATTATCGAAATTTGATCCTTCTTCGTTCGTTCTGCTTGCCTCAACTTTCATAACAAGTTTATTACCTGTTTGGATCAACATCTATTCAGTGTGGGATCTACTTTTGGACAGGTTCGGATTCTTGAGTATTTTTAACTTTGTTATGGTTTTGGCTCTATTATTTGGTTAATATTTGATAATATGGAGGAAAAGAAGTCCGTTGTTGTGTCTGATGTGGTTCCTGTGATGTCAAAAATCACAGATATAAACTTAATAGATCTAATTGTTTAGATTGAAGTAAAACTATTAGACTTTATTTGTGGAGTATTGCTATGGATAATCATTTAACTAATGATCCACCTAGTGATGACTCAAAAATCTCATGGCTAAGAGAGGATGCCCATCTATTTTTACACATACGTAATTCTATTGATGGTGAAGTGGTTGCTTTGATAAATCATTGTGAATTTGTGAAAAAAAACTGATAAATTATTTGGAGTTTGCGTATTTTGGCAAGAAAAATATCAAACACACTTATGAGGTATGCCAAGCCTTTTATCATGCAAAAAAAGGTGACATATCCCCCACTAACTACTTTATGAATTTTAAGAAGACTCATGAGAAACTTAATATGCTACTTCCATTTAGTACTGACAAGAAGTTCAGCAAGCCCAAATAGAAAAGATGGTGGTTATAAGCTTCTTGGTTGGTATTTCTTCTGAGTTTGAGGCTACTAAATCTTAAATTCTTTCTAGCCCTGAGATATCCTCTTTGGAAGAAGCTTTTAGTAGGGTATTTCGCACAAAAAATTTAGCTCCTGCTCAGCCTAATAGTGCTCTTATCAGCCGCACTTCTGAATCTGGGAGACAAGCATATAGACATGGCAATAGAGGGGGAGACTCAAGTAGTTATGATCAAAATCTTAATACTCGAGGATAAGATATGGAAGATGTATGTTACTATTATCATAAGCCAGGACATATGAAGAAAGATTGTAGAAAGTTACAGCGCAAGAATCAATCGAACCAATCAGTCCATATTGCCTCTACTAATGATGCTTCTGAGTTCATTTTAATATTTACAAATGAGTATGCCAAGTTCTCACAGTATCAGAAATCTTTAAAGTTTTCATCTATTTCTATTATTGCCATCGTTGATTCAGGTAAAAAGAATACATATCTTGTTTTCTCATCTTCCAAATGGATTATTGATTCTGGTGCCACATATCACATGATAGGCAATTCTAGCTTATTTTCTTCTTTTAAGTCACATGCTTCTAGTTCTACAGT
Source organism: Calamus simplicifolius (assembly GCA_900491605.1). Lineage (NCBI taxonomy): Eukaryota > Viridiplantae > Streptophyta > Magnoliopsida > Arecales > Arecaceae > Calamus > Calamus simplicifolius. Next base: position 788,014 of record UESW01004201.1, read on the forward strand.
TACTTTAGCAGATGGTATCTCGTATTTAGGATCTGACATAATTATTCTAATACCCTTAACTCCTTTAAAATTTATTTTAAGTTTACCTGACTTATTTTTAATTTAGTCTATGTCAAGAAACTTACTCGTTCTCTTAATTATTGTATCACATTCTATCTTGATTTTTATCTATTCAAGATTTTATGACGAAGAAGAAGGACATAAGTCTAGAGGCCTCTATATTCTTGATACACAAGTACCAAAGTCTATTTCTTGTTCTGGAGTTGTAGCCCATTTTGAAGCACATTGTCGGTTGAGTCATCTTCCATTGCTTATCTTAAAGAAACTTTATTCATAATTTTCTAGCCTATCTTCATTAAATGAGTCTTGTTAATTTTTCAAACATCATTGTTTGAGTTCTAGTACCATAGTAAATAAAAGAGCTAGTGCTCCTTTAAAGTTAGTTCACTATGATGTTTGGGGTCCTTGTCCTATTGAGTCTAAAACTGGGTTTAAATATTTTGTTGCCTTTATTGATGATTATTTTTGAATGACATGGTTATTTTTAATAAAACACTATTTAGAATTGTTTTCTCATTTACTATTTTTTGTGCAAAAATTAAAAATCAATTTAATGTGCCTCTACAAATTTTGAGAAGTGATAATGCTAAGGAATATTTATCAGAATACTTTTGAAATTATATGGTTCAACATGGCATTGTTCATCAAACTTCTTGTATAGATACATCATTTCAGAATGGAGTTGCTGAACAAAAAAAATAGACATTTTCTTAAAATTATCAGAGCTTTGTTATTTTAATTGCAAGTCGCTAAATAATTTTGGGCTGATGCAGTTTCTACAGCCTATTTCTGATTAATCGTATGCCTTCCTTTGTTCTTTCTGGTGAGACTTCCTTTCATGTCTTTTTTTCTAATAAGTTATTATTTCCTATAGAACCTAGGATATTCGGTTGTACTTATTTGTTTAGGATGTTTGACTTCAGGTTATGAAACTTGATCCTAAATCTCTAAAGTGTATTTTTCTTGAATATTCTCATGTGCAAAAAGGATATAGATGTTATTGTCCCAGTTTTAACAAGTACCTTGTGTAAGCTGATGTTACCTTTCTTGAACAAACACCATTTGCTTCATCTTCATGTTCAATTAGTCAGGGGGAGAAAGATGTTTTACTAATTTATACTATTGCATCACCTAGTTCTAAGCTTTTTTTCTTTAAGCTCCTATTCTTGATCCAGTTCCTGTTCATACGCCTCCTGCTCCATGTCCTGTGCCACATCCTTTGTCATCAAATCTAGTTTCTAGTTCTAGTAATGATCTTCCTATTGTCCTTCGTAAAGGTAAATGTCAATGTGCTTATTTAGTATCTTCTTTTGTGTCATATAACCATTTTTCACCATCCTCTTATTTTTTTATTGCATCTATTGATTTTGTCACTATTCCTAAGACTGTTTATGAAGCTCTATCACATCCTGGATAGTGTAATGCTATAATTGAGAAGATGAATGCTTAGATGACAATGGTACTTGAACTCTGGTATAGTTACCTGTGGATAAAATGGCTATTGGATGTAAATGAGTGTTTGCAGTTAAAGTCAATCATAATGGACTGTTGCTAGATTAAAAGCTCGACTGGTTGCTAAGGGATATGCTCAAACATATAGAGTAGATTATTCTGATACCTTCTTTTTCTGCTAAACTTACTTCTGTTCGATTATTTATTTCTATATCATCCATATATAATTGGCTTTTCATCAGTTAGACATTAAGAATGCATTCCTTCATGGTGATCTTCAGGAGAAAGTTTATATGAAGCAACCACCTAATTTTATTGCTTAGGGGAGTATGGAATATTGTATGATCTTTGCAAATCCTTGTATGTCTTGAAACAAAGTCCTCGGGTCTGGTTTAAAAAGTTTAGTCAGGCTATTGAAAAGTTTGGCATGAAGAAGTGTAAGTCTGATCATTCTTTTTTCTACAAGCAGTCTGTAGCTGGTATCATCATATTAGTTATCTATGTTGATGACATTGTTATTACTAGGAGTGATAATTGTGGTATTTCATCTCTCAAATTTTTTCTTCATAGCCAGTTTCACAAAAGGATTTAGGAACACTAAAGATTTCTTGGTGTTGAGGTGACAAGAAGTAAGAAAAGAATCTTCTTATCTCAAAGGAAGTATGTGCTTGACTTGTTGTCTAAAACAAAAAAAATTGGGGGCTAAACCATGCAGCACTCCAATGGTTCCTAATTTGCATCTTACAAAAGATGGTGAGTTGTTTGAAGATCGTGGAAGGTATAAAAAATTGGTTGAAAAGTTGAACTATCCTACTATGACTTGTCTAGATATTGCCTATTCAGTCAGTGTGGTAAGTCAATATATGTCTTCTCTAACTATCGATCATTGGAGAGCTGTAGAACAAGTTTTATGCTATTTAAAAGGAGCTCTTGGGAGAGGAATCCTATATGGCAATCATGGTCATACTAGAATTGAATGTTTTTTAGATGCTGACTGGGCAAGATTCAAAGAAGATCGAAGATCTACTTCAGGCTATTGTGTATTTGTTGAAGAAAATTTGGTTTCATGGAAAAGCAAGAAATAGAATGTGGTTTCACGTTCAAGTGAAGAATCAGAATATAGAGCTATGGATAAGTCTGTGTGTAAAATAATATGGATATATCAGCTATTCATTGAAGTTGGCCTCGAGATTTTAATATCAGCTAAGTTATGGTGTGACAACCAAACTGCACTTCATATTGCATTTAATCTAGTCTTTTATGAGCGAACTAAGCATATTGAGATTGATTATCATTTTGTTTATGAGAAGATTTAGTAAGGTTTAATTTTTATAGGATATGTTAAAATAGGAGATCAATTGAAAAATATCTTCATAAAGGCTTTAAATAAAGTTCAGATTGATTATCTTTGCAACAAGCTAGGCACGGTAAATATTTATGCTCCAGCTTGAGGGGAAGTGTTACAGATTATATTTCTAGAATAAGATGTATATATTTGATTTTGATTCATAGGGATTTCTACAGATTGCATTTCTAGAATAAGAAGTAGAATGCATTTCTATAATAGAAAGTAAATATATTTGATTATGATTTATAGAGATTTGACGTAATTAGTTTTCCTTCGTAACATAGGATTTGTAGCTTATATATACCTAAGAGATTGATGAATAAAAATACACAGAAATTACTTTTTTCTTCCTTTTTTTTTTTAGAGTTCTAGTTGTGTTTCATGGTATCAGAGCTTTTGGGCTTATAACCCTTAAATATATAAATAGTAAAGGTTTAGTATTTTCTTGGATAATTTTTTGTTCTCTCCGCTTACACCTGGGGAAACACCACTTGCCGATCAGCCTTCGCTCAAAGTTTCATTGCCAAAATTTGATCCTTTTTATTCGTTCAGCTTGCCTCAACTTTCACAAAGTTTATTACTGTTTGGGTCAGCATCTATTCGTTGTGGGATCTACTTTGGGACAGATTCGAATTCTTTGGGTATTTTTAACTTTGTTGTGATTTGGCACTGTTATTTGGCTGATATTTGATAATATGATGGAAAAGAAGTCTGTTTTTGTGTCTGATGTGGTTTCTATGATGTCAAAAATCATAAAATATAAACTTAATAGATCTAATTACTTAAATTAAAGTAAAACTATTAGACTTTATTTGTGGAGTATTGCTATGGATAATCACTTAACTAATGATCCACCTAGCGATGACTCGAAAATCTCATGGCTAAGAGAGGATGCCCATCTATTTTTGCAAATACATAATTCTATTGATGGTGAAGTAGTTGGTTTGATAAATAATTATGAATTTATGAAAGAACTGATGAATTATTTGGAGTTTGTGTATTCTGACAAAAAAAAAAAATCAACATACTTATGAGGTATGCCAAGCCTTTTATCATGCAGAAAAAGGTGATAGATCCCTCACTAACTACTTTATGGATTTTAAGAAGACTCATGAGGAACTTTATATTCCATTTACTACTGGCATGAAAGTTCAGCAAGCCCAAAAAGAAAAGATGATGGTTATAAGCTTCTTGGCTGGTCTTCCTCCTGAGTTTGAGGCTGCTAAATCTTAAATTCTTTCTAGCCCTGAGATATCCTCTTTGGAAGAAGCTTTTAGTAGGGTACTTCACACAGAAAATTTAGCTTCTGCTCAGTCTAATAGTGCTCTTGTCAGCCGCATTCTGAATCTAGGAGACAAGCATATAGACATGAAAATAGAGGGGGAGACTCAAGTAGTTATGATCAAAATCTTAGTACTCGAGAAAAATATGGATATGTTGTATGTTACTATTGTCATAAGCCAGGACATGTGAAGAAAGATTGTAGAAAGTTACAACGTAAGAATCAGTCAAACCAATCAGTCCATATTGCCTCTACTAATGATGCTTTTGAGTTTATTTTAATATCTACATATGAGTATGCCAAGTTCTTACAGTATCAAAGATCTTTAAAGTCTTCATCTACTATTATTTCCATCGTTGATTCAGATAAAAGGAACACATGTCTTGTTTTCTCATCTTCCAAATAGATCATTGATTCTGGTGCCAAGGATCACATGACAGATAATTCTAGCCTATTTTCTTCTTTTAGGTTACATGCTTCTAGTTCTACAGTTACTTTAGCAGATGGTATCTTATATTTTAGGATCCGACATAATTATTCCAACACCCTTAATTCCTTTGAAATTTGTTTTAAGTTTACCTGACTTATCTTTTAATTTAGTTTCTTTCAAGAAACTTACTCGTTTTCTTAATTGTTGTATCACATTCTATCTTGATTTTTGTTTATTTCAAGATCTTATGATAAAGAATATTATTGGTGAAGGGCATGAGTCTGAAGGCCTCTACATTCTTGATACATAAGTACCAAATTCTATTACTTGTTCTGGAGTTGTAGCCCCTTTTGAAGCACATTATCGGTTGAGTCATCCTTTATTGCCTATGTTAAAGAAACTTTATTCTCAGTTTTCTAGCATATCTTCATTAAATTATGAGTCTTATCAATTTTCCATACATCGTCGTTTGAGTTCTAGTCTTAGAGTCAATAAAAGAGCTAGTGCTCCTTTTGAGTTAGTTCACTCCAATGCTTTGGGTCCTTATCCTGTTGAGTCTAAAACTAGGTTTAAATATTTTGTTTCCTTTATTGATGATTATTCTAGAATGACATGGTTATTTTTAATGAAAAATTACTATTCAGATTTTTTTCTTATTTTATTACTTTTGTACATAAATTAAAACTCAATTTAATGTGTCTCAACAAATTTTGAGAAGTGATAATGCTAAGGAATATTTATCAGAATACTTTTAAAATTATATGATTCAACATGACATTATTTATCAAACTTCTTGTGTAGATACATCATCTCAGAATAAAGTTGCTGAACGAAAAAATAGACATCTTCGTAAGATTGTCAAAGCCTTGTTATTTCAAATGCAAGTTCCTAAATAATTTTGGACTGATGCAGTTTCTATAGCTTATTTCTGATTAATCGTATGCCTTCCTCTGTTCTTGCTGATGAGACTACCTTTCATGTCCTCTTTCCTAATAAGTCATTATTTTTTATAGAACCTAGGATATTCGGTTGTACTAGTTTTATTTGGGATGTTCGACCTTAGGTTATGAAACTTGATCCTAAATATCTAAAGTGTATTTTTCTTGGATATTCTCGTGTGCAAAAAGGATATAGATGTTATTGTCTCAGTCTTAACAAGTACCTTGTGTCAACTGATGTTGCTTTTCTTGAACAAACACTATTTGCTTCATCTTTTTGGTGATGTTACTTTTCTTGAACTAACAACAGTTACACATTAAGTGTAACATCCTGAAAACCTTATAATTTATGGCAATTTTCATTTGAAATGAAAGTCAGAAAGTTTCAGTGAAATGTGGGTGTGTTGGCCTTTTGATAAATGTAAAGAGAAGAAATTTTGGAGTAAATAAGTATATTTCTGAATGTTAATGAGTTTGATTTAAGAAATTGAGAGACTTAAGTTTTAATGGGTTTAAATCACAAGAAAAATCAAGTTTAGTTTGAGTTTTATCCTAAAATGATGTTTTTAGTGGTTGGAGTCGACCTAATTGGAGTGGAGTCGACTCTGGCACGGTTTTAAACTTTCGGCACGCTTTGGAGTCGACCCTGCAGAGCTGGAGTTGGGAGTCGACCCTACTTTTCTGGAGTCGACCCTATTTTCTGGAGCCGACACCTATTTCTGCTGGAGCCGACTCCAAGACGGCAGGTTTTTCTGAGTTAAATCTTGAGAATTTCATATTTAATCCGTTTCAAGTCCGATTTGGATGCCGTTTGAACCGTTGGATTTCTAAAATCGAGTTCTTCAAGCTGGTAAAGTCTTTTCTTAGAAATGTTACATAAAAGTATCGATTTAAGTAAAAATGATAATCTGGGCTATAAATCGATTAAAAAAATGCTATATCAGGGGCAAAATGGGAAAAGGCTCGATGTCAATTGCTAATTGTGTTAAGGGCAACTTGGGAAAGAAAATCTAAGGGCAAAATATCATGGTTATAAGTGAGCCACGTGTTTTCAAAAAGCGTGCGTTAAGAGTGTTTGAGGGCAAAAGGGAATTTGGCATGCCTTAACCCTTAAGTTTCCAATGACTTGGTCCCCAAGTCATTAGAGAAAAAGGGAAACGTGGGTTCAGCCAGAGAAAAGAAAGAAAGAAAGAAAGAGAGAAGAAGAGGAGAAAAGAGAGGAAGAGAAGAAGAAGAAGGAGGAAGAAAGAGAAAGGGAAAGGGAAGCTTGGGGTTTGTGCTCGACTCCAGGTAAGCTATAGCTTCCCTAGATCTTGTATGACTTTAGATTTTCTTAGATTAGTATTTTGAGGTAATAGTAGAAGTAATCTTGAGTAGAGAAAGGGTGGAAGAAAATAATGAGATATTAGAGGATAGATCATGTATGCATGCATGGTTCGTGGGAAAACCTCGTGTGGAGGTAATCCTAATAGCTATCGTATCTGTATGTTGACGTAGGTCAAGAGGGTTATTCCAGGGAGCCGAATACCAGAGTTGAGTACCAGTCGAGGAGTAACCTACTAAGGTGAGTGGGTTTCTCATCTAGCAATGAGAAGTTAATTTGAGCTAGTATAATGAGATTAATACCTAGTTATGGTATGTTATGTTTAGCAGAGTATTATGTATGTTTTAAATATGAGAAATGAGAACCTAGTATATGATATTCTGATAAATGAGTTTTGAGCATGAGTTTTAAGCACATGAGTTTTGAGCATAAACACATAAGCATGAGTTTCGATGAGGGATTTTTAATGTATACATGGCATATTTGCATGATAAAGCTTTACAAATGATGTATGTATCATACTGAGCATCAGGCAGCTAGGGGGCTGATCACCCTTTAGACTGTACTGTAGCATGAGCATTGCACACTACTATCGAGCCGGCACCTCCTTGCGAACAGATCGTACGATGAACCCCAGAATCAGGGGTGAGTGCACGCTTAACCAGGCCAGTGGGGCTGGTTGTGAGCAGCCCGTGGGGGCATGAATCATAGCTCAGTGGAGCTGATTACTATATATAGCCCGTGGGGGCAGAGAGAAAACCCGAGGTTCCAGGGTTAAGGAACAAAGCACTTTGCCAGGTGAACCGCACGGGTAAGGGGTGCTATTTGTGCGGGGATCCTGTTGCTAGTCACGCACCCGATGAGAGTACACCTACGGAGGGCGACTGTAGGGTGGTACCTCAGAGGCATTACACACACAGCCCAGCATCATGAGATCTAAAAGCATATGTTGTGATATAAAAAGGGCCAATGGGCCAAATAGTTATCCCGAGAGGGAGAGTTTACTTGAGATGCCAGTGGGCAAGCAGATCCGATGGGAGTCTGGGTTGTAGATAAAGAATGCATATCTTCATATTGTAATGCATGGATTTTTATCTTAATGAGTTATCTTTCAGTGAAAAGTTATTATAGAGTATTTCAGTACTGATATGTTATTTGAAGAATAAGCTACATTTTATTTTATCTGATATCATGTTAAAAATGTACTTTGAGTTGTACAAGCTAAATAGTATCAGCATACGATTGAAATAAGAGGTTATGGTTCTCTATTTCTCCATAGTTAGATGGTTATCCAGTCACTGGGACTTAGGTCTCATCCCTCTATGATTTAAATGTTCTTTCAGATCAGTGAGTATTTCTGCCAGGATCACAAGATAAGCAGGACAGAACCCTTAGCTGGTGAAGCTTGCTTGGATGCAAGGGTGTATAATGCTAGCCTTGTATATTGAGAGAGTGTGGTTTGATATTTGTATTTTGTATATGTGTATGTGTACAGTGAGATGTAATGATGTTTTAGACCTTTTTGGATATGAATACGAGACTTATGTTTTGGAGAAAATTATGAGCATGATGTGTGCACTTAGGATTTTGATGTCGATTGTGAATGTGATCTTGTAAACTGCCTGAGGAATGTCATGAAAAATATTATCTGAGCAGGTTGATGCTTAGTGTTGATTGAGTGATTTGTGTATATAATTGAGATGAAAATGAAAAGTTTTTAACAGGATGTGTTTTCGTGTGTCTGCCACTTATGATAATTAGTTGGGGTTCTCTAGCTCTTTATGGAGCGCTACATAAAGACTAGTAAAACTCTATCCGATTACCACAAGTGTGCAGGTGTGCTGTCGGTGGCCCCAGAGAGGAGGGGGAGCTGACAAGTTTTGGTATCAGAGCCCTAGGTTATTAGGTCCTAGGGGAATAAGTATGAGTATGAGTCTAGGATGATTGAATGTTTATGATTATAGCTATTGAATGATGAAACTGATGTAATGAATAATGTCTTGTAGGACGATTACTACAAAGGCATCTAGAGAGACAGAGCAATCTTCAGGCAGGGATAGAAGCAAAGGTCAAAGTAGACTCAGAAGGTCAGTTAGAAGAAGTCAAATTGATAGAATGGCTTCTAGTGATTCCACCGAGCCAGTATCTAATGAGGCTAGAGTGAGGGCGTCTTCAGAGCAGATGCCAGAGTCTTCTTCACAGTCTATTACCCCTGTGCCAGTAGACCCATCTCGAGTACAGACTCAGGGGCCTAGTATGTCAGAGTTGGTAGGCATGATTACTCAGGCTGTGGTAGCAGCTGTGGGTGCTAGTTCTAGCCTTCCATCTAAAAATACGGAGGTTGTGAGGAATGTGGAAAGAGCCAGAAAGTTAGGGGCTCTGGAGTTCCAGGGAACTACTGATCCTATTCAGGCCGGGGCATGGCTGCAGAGGATCGAGAGAGTATTTGATGTGATGGGATGCTCTGAGGAGCAGAGGCTGAGTATTGCCACCTTTTTACTGGAGGGTAGAGCCCAGAGTTGGTGGAGATCTATTCAGGGCAGGCAGCCCCAGGGAGTGGAGTTGACATGGGAAAATTTTAGAAGAGAATTTCATCAGCAATATTATTCTGAGATTTATAGGGATCAGAAGAGGAGGGATTTCCTTTGTCTGACTCAGGGGAGGATGTCCGTGGCAGATTATGAAGCCACTTTTGTGGAGTTATCTCAGTTTGCTAGGGCCTTGGTGGCTGATGAGAGGGAGAGATGTCGACTATTCCAGGATGGATTGAATCTCCCTATTAAAGCCAAGACCTGTATGCAGACCTACAATAGTTACTCTGAGTTGGTGCAGGGAGCACTCAAAGCCGAGGAGATTGAAAAAGAATATATGAGTAGGAGGCAGGATAGAATGAAAAGAAGTGCTCCTAGTTATTCTTCTGCTCCGGGAGGGACTCAGCCATTTAAGAAACCCCAGAGGACTGGACAGTTTTATTCTGGGTTTAGAGCCCCTGGTGATGTGGGCAGAAGATCAGTATCTGTGTCAGCATCTAGCCCAGTTCAAAGAAAGCCTTATGGGGGTGTGCCTCAGGTTGCCACCAGCAGGGTGTCTGGTGATGTAGGGGAGCAGGGTCGTCCTTCTGGTGGAGGGAGAAATATACCTCCATGTAATGTATGTGGAAAACTTCATTTGGGAGAATGTAAGAGGGGCAATAAGGGATGTTATATTTGTGGTGATCTAGGTCACCTGAAGAGAGATTGCCCTAGGAGAGGGCAGCAGGCTGGTGGGCTTCCTCAGGGGCCAGTAATGCCAAGGGGACAGCCTAGTAGGAGGGGTGATGGTAGTGTTGTGGCTTCAGCCAGTCAGGTGGGGCCTAATGTTAATCAGCCAGGAGGGTCATCCAGTATTCCGAGGCCGAGGCCAGAGTGTTTGCCATGACCAGGCAGGAGGCTCAGATTGATCCTGATGTGGTGACAGGTATGCTACCCATCGATAATCATGATGCTTATATTTTAATTGATTCTGGATCTACGCATTCATTTATCTCATGTGAGTTTGCTAAGCATCTAGTTAGAGATGTGGGCCAGTTGGGTAGTCAGTTGGTAGTATCTATGCCCGTAGGGAGGCCTTTTATAGCAGACCAAGTGTATAGAGGTGTGATATTTCTGTGGAGGGTCAGAAATTAGCAGCAGATTTGATTCCTTTGAGGTTGAAAGAGTTTGATGCCATTTTGGGGATGGATTGGCTATCTGTGCATAGAGCCAGAGTAGATTGCTTAAGGAAGGAGGTGATGTTACAAACTTCTGATGATAGAGAGGTCTGTTTTGTTGGTGATAGGAGGGGGTTACCCTCAGGAGTGATTTCAGCTCTGTCAGCCAATAAATGCTAGCAAAGAGATGTGAAGCCTATTTAGCTTGTGCAGTGAGCCTAGAGGGCAATGGTTTAGAGCTGACGAATATCCCTGTGGTAAGGGATTTTTCAGATGTATTTCCTGAGGAGCTGCCAGGGTTACCTCCTGACAGAGGATTTGATTTCAGTATAGATCTAGCCCCAGATACCAGACCAATAGCCAGGGCACCTTATAGAATGGCTCCAGTTGAATTGAAAGAATTGAAAAGTCAGTTACAAGAATTATTGGATAAAGGGTTTATTAGACCCAGTATATCACCATGGGGTGCACCAGTGTTGTTTGTGAAGAAAAAGGATGGTACCTTGAGGTTGTGTATAGACTATAGACAGTTGAACAAGGTGACCATTAGAAACAATTATCCATTGCCAAGGATCGATGATTTGTTTGATCAGCTGCAGGGGGCAGCAGTGTTTTCAAAGATTGATCTGAGATCTGGGTATCATCAATTGAGAATAAAGAATGAGGATATATCTAAAACTGCTTTCAGGACCAGATATGGTCATTATGAGTTCTTGGTGATGCCATTTGGCTTGACAAATGCTCCAGCTGCTTTTATGGGTCTGATGAATCAAGTATTTCAAGAGTATCTAGATAAATTTGTGATAGTATTCATTGATGACATCTTGATTTATTCTAGAAGTAGTGAAGAGCATGAACAGCATCTGAGGACAGTTTTGCAGATATTAAGAGAAAAGCAATTATATGCAAAGTTTAGTAAAAGTGAATTTTGGCTGGATGAGGTAAAGTTCTTGGGACATGTAGTTTCAGCCAAAGGTATTATGGTAGATCCTCAAAAGATTGAAGCTATAGTAATTGGGTATCACCTACCAATCAGACTGAGGTGAGGAGTTTCTTGGGGCTAGCAGGATATTATAGAAGATTTATAGAAAATTTCTCGATTTTGGCTTCTCCTATGACTAAGCTGCTTAGAAAGAATATCAAGTTTGATTGGTCTAATGAATGCCAGAAGAGTATGGATGAATTGAAAAAGAGATTAACCTCAGCCCCAATCCTAATACTACCTGATAGTGCCAGTGATTATGTGATCTATAGTGATGCCTCATTGAAGGGTTTGGGGTGTGTTTTAATGCAGAATGGGAAAGTAGTGGCTTATATATCTAGACAGTTGAGATCCCATGAAAAGAATTACCCCACCCATGATTTGGAGTTAGCTGCTGTTATATTTGCATTGAAGGTTTGGAGGCACTACTTGTATGGAAGAAGATGCCAGATATTTACTGATCATAAGAGCTTGAAATATATTCTGACCCAGAAGGAATTGAATTTAAGGCAGAGAAGATGGATTGAATTGATTAAAGACTATGATTGCACTATTGAGTATCACCCAGGGAAAGCTAATGTTGTGGCTGATGCCTTGAGTCGAAAGTCTATGGCCACATTGGCTTCTATCAGAACCGTACAGCTACCCTTGATGATTGAGTTAAGGAGGTTAGATGCAGAGCTAGCTGTAGAAGAATCAGGAGCCTTGTTGGCTACTTTCAGAGTGAGACCCCAAATGCTAGAAGAAATAAGAGAAGCTCAGTTGCTAGATCTACATTTGCTTAAAGCTAGAGATTTAATTCAGAGTGGGTCTCAGTCAGAGTTTTCTGTTAGAGGTGATGGAGTGTTATTATTCAAGGGCAGAGTTTGTGTGCCAGCTGTGGAATCAGTGAAAGATCAGATTTTAAGGGAAGCACATAGCTCAGCTTATTCAATGCATCCAGGTAGTACTAAGATGTATAGAACTATCAAACAGAATTACTGGTGGAATGGTATGAAAAAGGAGATAGCTGAGTATGTATCTAAGTGTTTGGTGTGTCAGCAGATTAAGGCTGAACATCAGTGTCCAGCTGGAAAGCTTCAGCCTCTGTTTGTGCCAGAGTGGAAATGGGAGCATATAACTATGGATTTCGTTGTAGGACTCCCAAAGACCAGAAGGGGCAATGATGCTATATGGGTGATAGTTGATAGATTGACTAAGTCTGCTCATTTTCTGCCTATTAAGATTGTCTTTACCTTGGATAGATTAGCAGAATTATATGTGCATGAAATTGTGAGTAGGCATGGTGTGCCAGTATCGATAGTATCAGATAGAGATCCAAGGTTCACATCTCAATTTTGGGCAGAATTACAGAAAGCTTTGGGGACTAAATTGAGGTTCAGTACAGCATTTCATCCCCAAACCGATGGTCAGTCAGAAAGAACCATCCAGACACTGGAGGATATGCTGAGAGCTTGTGTCATGGAATTTTCTGGTAGCTGGGATGATCATCTACCTTTAATAGAGTTTGCTTACAATAACAGCTACCATTCTAGCATTGATATGGCACCATATGAGGCCTTGTATGGGAGAAAATGTAGAACTCCAGTGTGTTGGGATGAGGAGGGAGAGAGAAGGCTGTTAGGCCCTGAGTTAGTGCAGCTTACAGCAGATCAAGTTAAAATTATAAGAGCTAAATTAAAGGCAGCCCAGGATAGACAGAAGAGCTATGCAGATAAAAAGCATAGAGAGGTAAAGTTTGAGGTTGGAGATAGAGTCTTTCTGAAGGTATCTCCTTGGCGAGGTATTATGAGATTTGGAAAGAAAGGCAAGTTGAGTCCCAGGTATATTGGACCCTATGAAATTCTGGAAAGAGTTGGGACACTAGCTTATAGATTGGCTTTACCTCCAGAGTTATCTCAGATTCATAATGTATTTCATGTATCAATGCTTAGGAGGTATGTGCCGGATTCCTCTCATGTGATTCAGTCTGAGACTATAGAGTTACAGGGGATTTATCATTTGCAACAGAACCAGTGAAGATCTTGAGTAGGGAGATTAAGCAGCTCCGCAGTAAAAGAATTCCATTAGTTAAGGTGCAATGGTTAAATCATCAAAAAGAGGAGGCTACATGGGAGCGAGAGGATGAGATGAGATTGAAGTACCCCCATCTATTTGAAAATATATCTAGCTAAATTTCGGGACGAAATTTCTTAAGAGGGGGAGAATTGTAACATCCTGAAAACCTTGTAATTTATGGCATTTTCATTTGAAATGAAAGTCAGAAAGTTTCAGTGAAATGTGGGTGTGTTGGCCTTTTGATAAATGTAAAGAGAAGAAATTTTGGAGTAAATAAGTATATTTCTGAATGTTAATGAGTTTGATTTAAGAAATTGAGAGACTTAAGTTTTAATGGGTTTAAATCACAAGAAAAATCAAGTTTAGTTTGAGTTTTATCCTAAAATGATGTTTTTAGTGGTTGGAGTCGACCTAATTGGAGTGGAGTCGACTCTGGCACGGTTTTAAACTTTCGGCACGCTTTGGAGTCGACCCTTGGAGTCGAGCTGGAGTCGACCCCTACTTTTCTGGAGTCGACCCTATTTCTGGAGCCGACTCCATCTGTTCGAGCCGACTCCAAGACGGCAGGTTTTTCTGAGTTAAATCTTGAGAATTCATATTTAATCCGTTTCAAGTCCGATTTGGATGCCGTTTGAACCGTTGGATTTCTAAAATCGAGTTCTTCAAGCTGGTAAAGTCTTTTCTTAGAAATGTTACATAAAAGTATCGATTTAAGTAAAAAATGATAATCTGGGCTATAAATCGATTAAAAAAATGCTATATCAGGGGCAAAATGGGAAAAGGCTCCGATGTCAATTGCTAATTGTGTTAAGGG
>UESW01004201.1:804483-835319 GCA_900491605.1 Calamus simplicifolius
AAGATCTACTTCAGGCTATTGTGTATTTGTTGAAGAAAATTTGGTTTCATGGAAAGCAATAAATAGAATGTGGTTTCACGTTCAAGTGCAAAATCAAATATAGAGCTATGAATAAGTCTGTGTGTAAAATAATATGGATATATCAGCTCCTCATTAAAGTGGGCCTCAAGATTTCAATACTATCTAAGTTATGGTGTGACAACCAAGCTGCACTTCATATTGCATTTAATTTAGTTTTTTATGAACGAACTAAGCATATTGAGATTGATTGTTATTTTGTTCATGAGAAGATTTGGTAATGTTTAATTTCTATAGGATATGTGAAACAAGAGATCAATTTGAAGATATCTTCCAAAGGCTCTGAATGAAGTTTAGATTGATTATCTTTGTAATAAGCTGGGCATGATAAACATTTATGTTCCAGCTTGAGAAGAGTGTTATAGATTATATGTCTAGAATAGGAAGTAAATATATTTGATTCTGATTCATAGGGATTGCTACAAATTGCATTTCTAGAATAAGAAGTAGACTGCATTTCTAGAATAAGAAGTAGACTCTATTTCTATAATAGGAAGTAAACATATTTGATTCTGATTTATAGAGATTTGATATAATTAGTTTTCCTTCCTAACATAGGATTTGTAACATGTATATATACCTAAGAGATTGATGAATAAAAATACACATAAATTACTTTCTCTTCCTTTTTTTAGAGTTCTAGTTGTGTTTCATGGTATCAGAGCTTTCAGGCTTATAACCTTTAAATATATAAATAGTAGGGTTTTAGGATTTTCTTGAAAAAAATTTTGTTCTCATCGCATACACCTGGAAAAGTGCCACTCGTTGATCAGCCTTCACTCGAAGTTTCGTTGCCAAAATTTGATCCTTTTTTGTTAGTTTTGCTTGCCTCAACTTTCACAACAAGTTTATTACCTGTTTGGATCAGCATCTATTCGGTGTGGGATTTACTTTAGGACAGGTTCAGATTCTTTGGGTATTTTTTACTTTGTTGTGGTTTTGACTCTGTTATTTGGCTGATATTTGATAATTTGAAGGAAAAGAAGTCTGTTGTTGTGCCTGATATGGTTTCTGTGATGTCAAAAATTATAGAACATAAACTTAATAATCTAATTATTTAGATTGGAGTAAAACCATTAGACTTTATTACAGAGTATTGCTATGGATAATCATTTAACTAATGATCCACCTAGCGATGACTCGAAAATCTCATGGCTAAGAGAGGTTGCTCGTCTATTTTTGCAAATGCGTAATTTATTGATGGTGAAGTGGTTGGTTTGATAAATCATTGTAAATTTATGAAAGAACTAATGAATTATTTGGAGTTTGTGTATCTGGCAAGAAAAATAATAAACGCACTTATGAGGTATGCCAAGCCTTTTATCGTGCAAAAAAAGATGACAGATCCTCACTAACAACTTTATAAATTTTAAGAATACTCATGAGAAACTTAATATGCTACTTTCATTTAGTACTAATGTGAAAGTTCAGCAAGCCCAGAGAAAAAAGATAGTGGTTATAAGCTTCTTGGCTGGTCTTCCTTCTGGGTTTGAGGCTGCTAAATCTTAAATTCTTTCTAGCCCCGAGATATCATCTTTGGAAGAAGCTTTTGTAGGGTACTCCACACAAAAAATTTAGCTCCTACTCAGCCTAATAGTGCTATTGCCAGCCGCACTTCTAATCTGGGAGACAAGCATATAGACATGGCAATAGAGGGGGAGACTCTAGTAGTTATGATCAAAATCTTAGTACTCAAGGATAAGATATGGGAGATATTGTATGTTACTATTGTTATAAGCCAGGACATGTGAAGAAAGATTGTAGAAAGTTGTAGTGCAAGAATCAATCGAACCAATTAGTCCATGTTGCCTCTACTAATGATGCTTCTGAGTTCATTTTAATATCTGCAGATGAGTATGCCAAGTTCTCACTGTATCATAAATCTTTAAAGTCTTCATCTACTCCTATTATTGCCATCATTGATTCAGGTAAAAGGAACACATGTCTTGCTTTCTCATCTTCCAAATGGATCATTGATTCTGATGCCACAGATCACATGACAGATAATTCTAGCCTATTTTCTTCTTTTAAGTCACATATTCTAGTTCTACAGTTATTTTAGCAGATGGTATCTCATATTTTAGGATCCGACATAATTATTCTAACACCCTCAATTCCTTTGAAATTTATTTTAAGTTTACCTGACTTATCTTTTAATTTAGTCTTTATCAGGAAACTACTCATTCTCTTAATTGTTGTATCACTTCTATCCTGATTTTTGCCTATTTCAAGATCTTATGACGAAGAGGATTATTGGTGAATGATATGAGTCTGGAGGCTTCTACATTCTTGATACACAAGTACCAAAGTCTGTTGTTTGTTCTGGAGTTGTAGCCCCTTTTGAAGCACATTGTAGATTGAGTCATCCTTCATTGCCTATGTTAAAGAAACTTTATTATCAGTTTTGTAGCCTATCTTTATTAAATTATGAGTCTTGTCAATTTGTCAAACATCATCATTTGAGTTCTAGTCCCAGAGTCAATAAAAGAGTTAGTGCTCCTTTTGAGTTAGTTCACTTCGATGTTTGGGTCCTTGTCCTATTGAATCTAAAATTGGGTTAAATATTTTGTTACCTTTATTGATGATTATTCTTGAATGACATGGTTATTTTTAATGAAAACCTATTCAGAATTATTTTTTATTTTACTACTTTTTGTACAGAAATTAAAACTCAATTTAATGTGCCTCTATAAATTTTGAGAAGTGATAATGCTAAGAAATATTTATCATAATACTTTCAAAATTATATGGTTCAACATGGAATTATTCATCAAACTTCTTGTGTACACCATCTCAGAATGGAGTTGCTAAACGAAAAAATAGATATCTTCTTAAAATTGCTAGAGCTTTGTTATTTCAAATGCAAGTCCCTAAACAATTTTGGGCTAATGCAGTTTCTATAGCCTATTTTTGATTAATCATATTCCTTCCTTTGTTCTTTCTAGTAAGACTCCTTTTCATGTCCTCTTTCCTAATAAGTCATTATTTCCTATAGAACCTAGGATATTCGGTTGCACTTGTTTTGTTTGGAATGTTCGACCTCGAGTTATGAAACTTGATCCTAAATCTCTAAAGTGTATTTTTCTTGGATATTCTTGTGTGCAAAAAGGATATAGATGTTATTGTTTCAGTCTTAATAAGTACCTTATGTCAGCTGATATTACCTTTCTTGAACAAATACCATTTGCTTCATCTTCATGTTCTATCAGTCAGGGGAAAGAAGATGATTTACTAATTTATACTATTATAGCACCTAGTTCTGATCTTTTTTTCTCTAAACCTCCTATTCCTGATCCAGTTTCTGTTCCTACACCTCCTGCTCTATGTCCTACGCTAGTTCCTTCGTCATCTAATCTAGTTTTCAGTTCTAGTGATGATCTTCCTATTGCCCTTCGCAAAGGTAAACATCAATGTGCTTATCCAGTATCTTTTTTGTGTCATATAACCATTTTTCACTATCCTTTTATTTTTTTATTGCATCTATTGATTCTGTCACTATTCCTAAGACTGTTTATGAAGCTTTATCGCATCTTGGATGGTGTAATGCTATGATTGGGAGATGAATGCTTTAGATGATAATGGTACTTGAACCCTAGTATAGTTACCTATAGATAAAAGGACTATTGGATGTAAATGGGTGTTTGCAGTTAAAGTCAATCCTGGTGGAACTGTTGCTGGATTAAAAGCTTAACTGGTTGCTAAGGGATATGCTCAAACGTATGGAGTTGATTATTCTGATACATTTTCACTGTTGCTAAGCTTACTTCTGTCTGATTATTTATTTCTATGGCAGCCACATATAATTGGCCTTTGCATCAGTTAGACATTAAGAATGCATTCCTTCATGGTGATCTTCAGAAGAAAGTTTATATGGAGCAACCACCTAATTTTGTTGCTCAGAGGGAGTATAGAAAAGTGTGTCATCTTCGCAAATCCTTGTATGTCTTGAAACAAAGTCCTCGGGCCTAGTTTAAAAAGTTTAGTCAGGCGATTGAAAAGTTTGGCATAAAGAAAGTAAGTCTGATAATTTTATTTTCTACAAGCAGTCTGCTATTGGTATCATCCTATTAGTTGTTTATGTTGATATATTGTTATTACTGGAAGTGATACTGGTGGTATTTCATCTCTTAATCTTTTCTTCATAGTCAGTTTCACACAAAGGATTTAAGAACACTAAGTATTTCTTGGATATTAAGGTGACAAGAAGTAAGAAAGGGATCTTCTTATCTCAAAGGAATATGTACTTGACTTGTTGTCTGAAACAAAAAAAAAATGGGGCTAAACCATGCAGTACTCCAATGGTTCCTAATTTGCTACTTATAAAATATGGTGAGTTGTTTACAGATTGTGGGAGATACAGAAAATTAGTTGAAAAGTTGAACTATCTTACTGAAACTCATCCATATATTGCCTATTCAATTAGTGTGGTAATTCAATATATGTCTTCTCCAACTATCGATCATTGGAGAGCTGTAAAATAAGTTTTATGCTACTTAAAAGGAGCTCCTGAAGAGAAATCCTGTATGGCAATCATGGTCATACTAGGATTGAATGTTTTTCAGATGCTGACTGGGCAGGATCCAAAGAAGATCAAAGATCTACTTCAGGCTATTGTGTATTTGTTGAAAAAAAATTGTCTCATAGAAAAGCAAGAAATAGAATGTGGTCTCATGTTCAAGTGCAAATTAGAATATAGAGCTATTGATAAGTCTATGTATAAAATAATATGGATATATCAGCTCCTCATTGAAGTGGGCCTCAAGATTTTAAAACTGGCTAAGTTATGATGTGATAACCAAGCAGCACTTCATATTGTATTTAATCTAGTCTTTTATGAACAAACTAAGCATATTAAGATTAATTATCATTTTGTTCATGAGAAGATTCAGTAAGGTTTAATTTCTATAGGATATGTAAAAATAGGAGATCAATTAGAAGATATATTCATAAAAGCTCTAAATAAAGTTTAGATTGATTATCTTTGTAACAAGCTGGGCATGATAAACATTTATGCTTCAGCTTGAAGAGGAGTGTTACAAATTATATTTTAGAATAGGAAGTAAATATATTTGATTCTGATTCATAGGGATTGCTACAGATTGCATTTCTAGAATAAGAAGTAGACTGCATTTCTATAATATAAAGTAAAAATATTTGATTCTGATTTATAAGGATTTGATGTAATTAGTTTTCTTTCCTAACATAGGATTTGTAGTTTGTATGTATACCTAAGAGATTGAAAATAAAAATATACAGAAATTACTTTCTTCTTCCTCTTTTCAGATTCTCGTTATGTTTCATGGTATCAGAGCTTTCGGGCTTATAACCCTTAAATGTATAAACAATGGGGTTTAGGGTTTTCTTGGAAATTTTTGTTCTTACCGCCTACATCTGAAGAAGCGCCAATCGCCAATCAGCCTTCACCCAAAGTTTCGTTACCAAAATCTGGTTCTTTTTTATTTGTTCTGCTCGTCTCAACTTTTACAAGTTTATTACCTGTTTGGATTAGCATCTATTCAGTGTGGGGTCTACTTTGGGACAGGTTCGAATTCTTTGGATATTTTTAACTTTGTTGTAGTTTTAGCTCTGTTATTTGGCTGATATTAGATAATATGAAGGAAAAGAAGTCTCTTGTTGTGTCTGATGTGGTTCTTGCGATGTCAAAAATCACAGAAAGTAAGAGTCGACCTCTCAATGGGCAAAAAAATTACTTTTTGGACATCCCGAACTTGAGCCAACTTGTGACCTATTTAAGTCGACTCGACCATGTCAGGAGCTGACTCCAGACTGTAGAGACAGCTTCAGAAACTGACATTCTTCAATGGCTCTTTCTCTATCCATCCAACACACTTCCAACTCTTGACAACAGATAGTTCCACCTAAAAATGGATTGTAAGTGGATTTGGGAGATGATTATAAATAAGAGCCCAGGGTTGATTTAAAACATGAGAGAAAAAATAGAGAACAAAGGAGAAATCAAAAAAAGAAAGTTCAAGTTTAAAAGCCCTAAAGAGAAAACAGAGCTCAAGAAAAATTCCAAGAATCCAAAGCAAATCTTAAGGGATTTTCATCAAATCAAAAGGGAGAAAAGAAGAGAAGAGAGCCCTAACTTCTTATTCAAGCTTCAATTCAAAAAGATCCTCCAAAAGCTTCAAGTTCCATCTTGAGGGAGATCAAAAGAAAAAAGTTCAACTTCAAAAATCTTCAAACCAATTTTTGAAGTAAAATGATTATGACTAAAATAAATTTTGGCCATGGAATTCAAAAAGATCCTTCAAAAGCTTCAAGTTCCATCTTGAGGGAGATCAAAAGAAAAAAAAGTTTAACTTCAGAAATCCAACTACTACCATGTATTTGCCTTATTATATAATATCCATTAAAAGGTGGATAGAATAGGATTAAATTTATATGTACCATACTTGGTGTTCCATCCGTAGTCTTTATTCTTCAAACTCCAATCGAGTAGTTTTTTTAATTATTATTATTTTAAAATTTAAATTCAATAGTATACAACTACAAAAAGTCTATATCAATTTGTTTTATCAATTACACCACTACCCGTGCAACTCATGGATTGCATGAGCGATGCTGGTTGATTTAGGTAGTGTTTGATAGAAAAAATATTATTCATGGATAAGTGTACGGGATAGAGTTTATCCCCTGACTATCCTAGGGATATCCCTTGGCTATCCCATTGATCATATCAAATGCAAAAAGGTAAATCCATAGGATAACTTTTTTTTACTCTTATTTGAAGGGATAACCAGCTATTCCTGCATTTTCTAGGGAATAAATTGAGGGGATATCCCATGGTTAACCACGGATTATCCCTTTGGTTAACTTTATTCCCAGCTATCCCTTATAGTTATGGCTTTTGGGAATAAGAGAAGATATCCAGGGGATATCCCCTCTATACCCTATTTCAAATACTACCTTAATTAAATTAATAATTAGCATAATAGGAACATTTAAGGGAAAGAATTTTGATCCACGGCTTTGACTTTGACTAATCAATTGACTCCAAAACCTTAAGCTAAATGAGTTAAGATAACAATCTTAATAATTAAATTAACAATGACACACGAATATTTGAGGGGAAAAAAAGCTTGATCTCAATATGGTTTTGACCTTGGGTAATCAATTGATTCCAAAAACTTAAATTAAATGAGTCAAGACAATAATATTGATAATTAAATTAATAAATTGTCATGACATGAACATTTAAGGAGGAAAAAGGCTTGATCCCTTGGTTTTGACATTGAGCATATGATATATCTAAAGATCTTATATAAATGAGTCTAAATAATAGTAAAAATAATTAAATTATTGATTAATTTAAAAGAGCAAAATAAGTTAGGATAATAATTAATTGTGCTAATTGTAGTACCCGGTTCCTACGAACCAGGTTTAGGTTAATTCTAACCCGGTTCATGCGAACCAGGTTTGAGTTAATTCTAACCCGGTTCATGTGAACCAGGTCTGGGTTGATTTAATGTGTTGAGCAACGCTTCGCTCGTAGCGATGATGCTTTGGTTCTCCAGATCTCATAACCGAAGCACGCTTTAGTTCTCCAGATCTCATAACCGAAGCGTCTTGCTGCGACATTAAAAAGGCAGGGGGTGCCCTCCCTCCTGGTACTCAGAGTCCGCATCCCCTCCAGGTAATTCTCTGCCCATCCTTTTAGTGCTAGAGAGAGAGAGTGAGTTGCCATGGGAGAAAGAGGAAGAGAGAGAGTATCAGGAGAGAGGAAGAAAGAGAGAGAGATCGTGAGAGAGAGAGAGCGAGCATGAGAGAGAGAGAGACAGTGTGTGAGAGAGAGAGACAGCAGGAGGCAGAGAGAGAGATCGCGAGAGGGAGAGAAGGTGTCACCGACCGATCCCCTTGGTTCAGGCCCGGCGGCGTGCTCGCCGCCGCGCCGGGCCTGATACCTGGCCGGCGACTCCGCCGGCGCCGGGGGAGGCGTCCGGCGGGGTGGTGGTGGAGAGAGAGAGGAGAGGGAGGGCCAATTGGTCCTCCTCTCGCGCGGTGGCGGAAGCCGAACCGGCTTCCGTTCGGCTTTCGTCGGTTGGTCGGGCCCGGCGGCGTGCTCGCCGCCTCGTCGGGCCTGAGACTTGGCCTGTCGCCTCCACCGGCGCCGGGTGTGCATCCGGTGGAGGTCCGGCCGGCCATGGTGGCCGGCCGTGCCGCCGGCATAGTTCTGTGCCGCGCGGAGGAGTTAGAGAGAGTGAGAGAAATTGAGGGAGAAGGAGGGGGTTTGGCTGCCGGCCGCCGCCGCGGCCGGCTCTGGCCCGGCCACCGACGGCCGGGCCGCCCACAATTTGGCCGGCCACGGCCCCGGCCGCCGGCCATGTCCCCGTCCCTGTTCGGTGAAACAGGGGATCGGGTGGGATTTGGTTTGAACCGGGCCGGCTGGGCCGGCCGGTTCAGGCCTTTTGGGCCGTGCAGTGGGCTGACTTTGGGCTGGATTTTGGGCCCTATATCGAGCCGGGATTAGAAAAATAATTATATGGCTAGAATCTGGGTGAATTCTAGTTTCTTGGGGTATTTTTACTTCCCCAATCGGGTGTGTGTAGTGGGAGATATTCGAGCCCAAAGTAGGGTCCGTGAACTAGTCTGGGTAGAAATTCTAAGGGTCATTTTAATATTCCTTGCTAATCAATTAATTGTGTAAATAATCCTGTAGGTGCTCAGACATCTGACTAGCTTATTTATACCTGTTGAATTGTGTACTGAGGTAAGTAAGTTAGTTATCAGTTTATTAAATAATTTATTTCAGGATATGCGTAGTTAAATTGTGAATTGTTATTGGCTAAATTTGTAAGTAGATGAATATTATGAATACATGGCTGTTTATGTACTATAATTTCATGTGTGGATGCTATGCATGAGAGGTGCAGTTGCTATGCATGAGAGATGCAGTTGTTATGCATGAGAGATGTAGTTGCTATGCATGAGAGATGCAGTTATTATGACATTGATGTAATGTATTACAGGCAATTGTTCAGTAGGTATAATCCACTGTTTATGCATATTGTGTTGTTATTGATAAGATGAGTGCATATGATGTGAGGTACTGTTATGTGTCGCCGCGGCTCTCCTTTATCATGTCATACCCTGTTATTTCGACCCTACTTCAGTAGGGGGGATACTTGTTGGTACACTATGGTATTTCGACCCTACTTCAGTAGGGGGGATACTTGTTGGTACACTATGGTATTTCGACCCTACTTCAGTAGGGGGGATACTTGTTGGTACACTATGGTATTTCGACCCTACTTCAGTAGGGGGGATACTTGTTGGTACACTATGGTATTTCGACCCTACTTCAGTAGGGAGGATACTTGTTGGTACACTATTGAGATATTGCAGGGCCGTGGGTCATATTTACAGTTACCATTGAGAGTATAAACAGTGGGTTTACTTATATAGTATAATTGAGCGGTTATGGATGCAAATGATTGGTATTATATTCATAAGTGCCGCCGCGGTTCTCATTTGCTATGGCCATACACATCTAGAGGATGTGCTCAGATGAGGCATTGCAGGGCCATGGGACACGCATGATATAATACTTACATTGCATAATGGAGTGATTGTGAATGCAAAAGAATGAATTATATTGATATGTGCCGCCGCGGTTCTCCTTTGTTATGGGGCATTGCAGGGCCGTGGGACACATATAATATAATATGACAATGAATTGTTTATATGCACTGATAATTTGCTATGATATAATACAATAATGATGAGTGGAAATGATTTGAATTATATTTATATGTGCCACCGCGGCTCTCCTTTGTTATGGGGCATTGCAGGGCCGTGGGACACATATGATATAATATAACAATGATGGGTTTACTTACATTGCATGTTTGAGTATTTGTGAAATGTTTATGCATGCAGATCATTTATATGCTTATTGATTGCTATGCTATGATTTGACTGTATAACGTGGTTTACTTACTGAGTGTAATCTTATAAAAAATATTATAATGTTTTTGCTACAGGACCATGAGATTTGAGAATAACATGTTGGAGTGATGGACCTCAACTCAAATAAAATATAGATTCTGTTTTATTGCTATACCAGTGCATTTATGTGTAGGGCTTGATGCCCAGACTATGTTATTGTGGTGTGTAAGGAACCATAGGTTCGTTGGAGCTTCTATTTAAAATTAAGTGGATTCATATGTTGATGTAACCCCAGTAATGCTTATGTGTAGGGCTTGTAGCCCAAATCTTTAGTTATGGATTGTATTAAAGACATGGACTTGAATGATATATAGGTTGCTGCTTTTCTTGAACTCAGTGTCATGTTTCGGGATGCCTTGCGTGCCCGGCACGCGGCGGGTTATCACCCTAGCTCAAAATTTTTGGGTCTGGGGCGTGACAGCTTTTATGGTATCAGAGCATAGGTTATGACCTAGGGACACAGACATATTGACATGATTACAAGTAGAGAACTTATGACCCTAGGGACACGGACATATTGACATGATAACAAGTAGAGAACTTATGACCCTAGGGACACAGACATATTGACATGATATCACATAGAGAACATATTTTGAGACACCTGACACTTTAGTTTATGACATTAACCACATCTAATTTAACAGAAAATAGATATGGCTCGCAGTACTAGGAGCCAACAGTATGAGGAGGCCTCTCTGACCGGTAATGCTGATCAGCCGGGTGGGTTAAGGAACTACTGGAGGTATGGCACCTGCCAACCCAGTAGGGACTGAGCACCAGCGATTCCAGTCTGAGATGCTTCCAGCTCTCTCAAGTATGGCGCAGTCTATGCAGGACATGCAGCATCAGAGTGCGCAGTGGAAGCATGGTGGGCCCATAACCCACAAGACCCAGGTTATGATCTTAGGGACATATGCATATTGACACTCTAGGCAAAATACTTGGATGATATTGAGACAATTATGACTTTAAAGGAATTTCAGGAATTATGCTTTGGAAGCTTGAAATTTAAAGTTTATCAAGATATTAATTGAATTACAAATTTGATAGGGATTAAGAATGAACCATCGCAAGCCAATGATATTGTGAGACTCCCAAGCTGGTGACCTTGACCAATGGGGAGGCCAAGGGGCTTCTAGAAGTTTTAGCTCCATTAAACTTGTTGGAAATAATACTAGCAGTTTCAGACCTTTAAATAATATGAGAGATAAAATTTTAATTGGATATGCAATAAAAGACAGATGAATATATGGAATATAGTAGTTGAAAATTGCAATTGAGGACTAATATGACTAAGATAACATCATTATATCCAAATTGCAATTGAGTTAGATATTTAGATTTTGAATTATTAAATCTGAATTTAAATATGGATATATACAATGAATTTTATTGTGGAACTTACATTGTTGATATTATAAGTTTAAGATTATGAGCTAATTTGCTGGTGATAGGGATGATTAATATTGATGACATTTTGGGAATGAAATAGTTAATTACATGTTTTGATCAATCACAATTGAGTACTTTCTGAATTTGAGTCTGGATGGGTAAGTATATTTAGTAAATTTTACTAAGAGAACTTTTATTATGGATATTGCATATTCAAAACTGATTGTTAATTTACAAGATGAGATAATGGTTGATATTGATGCTAACGAAATAGTTGAATGCATATTATGTCATGATGGGCCATTTAGGAAGAATATAAAATTTTAAATTCTGAGATAATTATTGTTTAAGTTTGAGAATAGTAGACTTTAGAACTAATTTTGGCTATGCATGATCAAGTATTTGATAGTAGAAAGTGAAAGATTTTGGCAATAATGAGAATAAGATAAACTCCACTGATAAAGAATTTCATGGGAATTTTCATCTGTCATAGATTTCTAAATCAAGATATCTGTTCATTAAGTTATTGTGCCTTTCTTCATGATTCCTATGTCGATATCTTTCTCCAGGATGGATAAATTATCAATCAGCCATGAGTGGCATATCTATTTTCAAGGAAAAAGAAGGGAGATGATTTTATCAATTATGGATTATGGTTAAGGATACATGTTATATCACTTTCGAGTCATGATGATATCACTATAACTTTCTAATTATGTCTTTTGGATGGTAAGTGCATTTTCAATCTTAACTGATCTTATAAGCCATGTATCCATCGGAACTAGATCAGTGAGGTCACTTTGAGATATTCGAAGGGTTTGAATTAGTTGTTCATGTTATGGAATTGAGAGTACCTGATATGTAGCTGACCTTAAGTATGGAAGACATTATACATGTAATAGACAACTGCAGAAACCAATAAGATTTTAGATGTTATACTGTGAGCCTGTGTAATAGATTTAAGAAGTGCTTGGTAGTGTTCTTACCCTTAATGAAATTGCTTATTTATTGATTACCAAGCCAACATTCAAATGGATTCATTTTGTTGTCTATGATATAAGGTGTAATTTTATTGAGATGAAGTGTGAGAGAGAAAATTTTGATTACTGAGCTGGTTTAACGAATATGAGAAAGTATCAAGGCAGCTTCATGTAGCTCAGAGTTAGAGAAAAGTTATATGTTGATGTTAAACAGAAAGATTTGAAATTTAGGTTGAAGATCATTTGGAAAATTTTACTAACTAATGACGTGATGAGATTTGTGTTTAGAAGTGAATTGAATCCTCAATTTATTGGGCTATTTGAGATTTTGATCAAAATAAAGGAGGTGGCTTGAAGCTTAGCACTGTCTTCATTACTCTTTGGGGTATTCAATGTGTTCATATCTTTATGATTGAGGAGGTGTATTTCAAACCCCCGTTATGTGTTAGAACTTGAACCGATTTAGTTTAAGAAAGAATTGACCTATGAAGATCATCTTGTGCACATTATGGACCGTAAGAATCAAGTTCTAAAATAGTGTAGTATTCCTTATGTCAAAGATCAGTAGAATAATCATTCTGAGAGAGAGACTATTGGGAGCCTAAGGAGGAAATGGGAAAGAAAAAATCCATAATTAATTGTATCTTATGACAGATCAATGATGTATCGATGACCGTGACTTTTAATGAAATTTAATTGATTATGAGAGGGAAAATTTGGATTCCATATTCTATTGGATGTATATCAATTTTGAGGACGAAATTCTTATAAGGAGGGGAGGATGTAGTACCCAGTTCCTATGAACCAGGTTTAGGTTAATTCTAACCCGGTTCATGCGAACCAGGTTTGAGTTAATTCTAACCCGGTTCATGTGAACCAGGTTTGGGTTGATTTAATGTGTTGAGCAACTCTTCGCTCGTAGCGATGACGCTTTGGTTCTCCAGATCTCATAACCGAAGCACGCTTTAGTTCTCCAGATCTCATAACCGAAGCGTCTCGCTGCGACATTAAAAAGGCAGGGGGTGCCCTCCCTCCTGGTACTCAGAGTCTGCGTCCCCTCCAGGTAATTCTCTGCCCATCCTTTTAGTGCTAGAGAGAGAGTGAGTTGCCATGGGAGAAAGAGGAAGAGAGAGAGTATCAGGAGAGAGGAAGAAAGAGAGAGAGATCATGAGAGAGAGAGAGCGAGCATGAGAGAGAGAGAGACAGCGTGTGAGAGAGAGAGACAGCAGGAGGCAGAGAGAGAGATCACGAGAGGGAGAGAAGGTGTCACCGGCCGATCCCCTTGGTTCAGGCCCAGCGGCGTGCTCGCCGCCGCGCTGGGCCTGATACCTGGCCGGCGACCCCGCCGACGCCGGGGGAGGCGTCCGGCGGGGTGGTGGTGGAGAGAGAGAGGAGAGGGAGGGCCAATTGGCCCTCCTCTCGCGCGGTGGCGGAAGCCGGTTTGGTTCGGGCCGGCGGCGTGCTCGCCGCCTTGCTGGCCGAGACTTGGCCTGTCGCCTCCATCGGCACCGGGCGTGCATCCAGTGGAGGTCCGGCCGGCCATTGTGGCCGGCCGTGCCGCCGGCACAGTTCCGTGCCGTGCGGAGGAGTTAGAGAGAGTGAGAGAAATTGAGGGAGAAGGAGGGGTTTGGCGGCCGGCCGCGGCGGCGGCCGGCTCTGGCCCGGCCATCGGCGGCCGGGCTGCCCTCAATTTGGCCGGCGGCGGCCCCGGCAGCCAGCCATGTCCCGTCCCCTATTCGGTGAAACAAGGATCGGGTGGGATTTGGTTTGAACCGGGCCGGCTGGGCCGGCCGGTTCAGGCCTTTGGGCCGTGCAGTGGGCTAACTTTGGGCTGGATTTTAAGCCCTGTATCGGACCGGGATTAGAAAAATAATTATATGGCTAGAATATGGATGAATTCTAGTTTCTTGGGGTATTTTACTTCCCCAATCGGGTGTGTGTAGTGGGAGATATTCGAGCCCAAAGTAGGGTCCATGAACTAGTCTGGGTAGAAATTCTAAGGGTCATTTTAATATTCCTTGCTAATCAATTAATTGTGTAAATAATCCTGTAGGTGCTCAGACATCTGACTAGCTTATTTATACCTGTTGGATTGCGTACTGAGGTAAGTAAGCCAGTTATCAGTTTATTAAATAATTTATTTCAGGATATGCGTAGTTAAATTGTGAATTGTTATTGGCTAAATTTGTAAGTAGATGAATATTATGAATACATGGCTATTTATGTACTATGATTTCATGTGTGGATGCTATGCATGAGAGATGCAGTTTCTATGCATGAGAGATGCAGTTATTATGACATTGATATAATGTATTACAGGCAATTGTTCAGTAGGTATAATCCACTGTTTATGCAATATGTGTTGTTATTGATAAGATGAGTGCATATGATGTGAGGTACTGTTATGTATCACCGCAGCTCTCCTTTATCATGTCATACCCTAGTATTTCGACCCTACTTCAGTAGGGGGATACTGTTGGTACACTATGGTATTTCGACCCTACTTCAGTAGGGGGGATACTTGTTGGTACACTATGGTATTTCAACCCTACTTCAGTAGGGGGATACTTATTGGTACACTATGGTATTTCGACCCTACTTCTGTAGGGGGGATACTTGTTGGTACACTATGGTATTTCGACCCTACTTCAGTAGGGGGGATACTTGTTGGTACACTATGGTATTTCGACCCTACTTCAGTAGGAGGGATACTTGTTGGTACACTATTGAGATATTGCAGGGCCGTGGGTCATATTACAGTTACCATTGAGAGTATAAACAGTGGGTTTACTATATAGTATAATTGAGCGATTCTGGATGCAAATGATTGGTATTATATTCATAAGTGCCGCCGCGGTTTCTCATTTGCTATGGCCATACACATCTAGAGGATGTGCTCAGATGAGGCATTGCAGGGCCGTGGGACACGCATGATATAATACTTACATTGCATAATGGAGTGATTGTGAATGCAAAAGAATGAATTATATTGATATGTGCCGCCGCGGTTCTCCTTTGTTATGGGGCATTGCAGGGCCGTGGGACACATATAATATAATATGACAATGAATTGTTTATATGTACTGATAATTTGCTATGATATAATACAACAATGATGAGTGCAAATGATTTGAATTATATATGTGCCACCGTGGCTCTCCTTTGTTATGGGGCATTGCAGGGCCGTGGGCACATATGATATAATATAACAATGATGGGTTTACTTACATTGCATGTTTGAGTATTTGTGAAATGTTTATGCATGCAGATCATTATATGCTTATTGATTTCTATGCTATGATTTGACTATATAACGTGGTTTACTTACTGAGTGTAATCTCATAAAAAATATTATAATGTTTTTGCTACAGGACCATGAGATTTGAGAATAACATGTTGGAGTGATGGACCTCAACTCAAATAAAATATAGATTCTATTTTATTGCTATACCAGTGCATTTATGTGTAGGCTTGATGCCCAGACTATGTTATTGTGGTGTGTAAGGAACCATAGGTTCGTTGGAGCTTCTATTTAAAATAAAGTGGATTCATATGTTGATGTAACCCCAGTAATGCTTATGTGTAGGGCTTGTAGCCCAAATCTTTAGTTATGGATTGTATTAAAGACATGGACTTGAATGATATATAGGTGTTGCTTTTCTTGAACTCAGTGTCATGTTTCGGGATGCCTTGCGTGCCCGGCACGCGGCGGGTTGTCACCCTAGCTCAAAATTTTTGGGTCTAGGGCGTGACACTAATTAAATCAATAAATAATGATATTCTAGCTACACCTAATATTTACGTATCTTAGCTTTGATACCATGCTAAATGTACGGTTGACCATGAAAATTTAAGCTAACAAAGAAAGGGCCATGACCCATCAAGCTTAAGATCCATTATAAAGTATAAATTAGTTTAGCAAGCAAGCAAGCAGCATGCAGGACTCCTCTGCTTGCTGCTTCAAATTTGCAAATGTTTAGGGCCTGAGAGATTTGAAGATTTGATAAAACCCTATTTTTGAAAAAAAGAAAAGAAAAGAATTTATTAGTGGCACAGATTTATGTTGATGACATAGTATTTGGTATTACTAATAATTTTTTTGTCAATATTTTGCTAAGCTAATGCAGGAAGAATTTGAAATGAGCATGATAAAAACTAAATTTCTTTCTTCGACTCCAAATCAAACAAGAAAGAGAGGGAATTTTTAAACCAAACAAAATACACAAAGAAAATTCTTAAGAAGTTTGGTATGAAAATATCAAACCTCTTGGTACACCAATGAGTCCTTCATGCAAACTTGACAAGGATGAAGATGGTAAGAAAGTTGATCAAAAGCTTTATAGAGGTATGATTAGTTCTTTACTTTATTTAACTAGTAGTAGACCTAATATTATGTTTGTTGTATGCTTATATACTAGATATCAATCAATCCTAGAGAATCTCACTTAATTGCTGTAAAAAAAAATTTTAGATATTTAAGCGAAATAAAAAAAATATAGAATTATGGTATTCTAGAGATTCACCATTTGATTTGATTGCATATTATGATTCTGATTTTACTGGTTGTAAACTAAATAGGAAAAGTATGAGTCATTAATGCTAATTCTTAGGTAGTAACTTGGTCTCTTGGTTTAGCAAAAAATAAAATTCAGTTGCATTATGAACTGCTGAAGCTGAATATGTTGCAGCTGAAAGTTGTTGTGCTTAAATCCTTTGGATTAAGCGATAACTTGAAGATTATGGTATCACACTTAATAGGATTCCAATAAGGTGTGACAATACTAGTGCAATAAACCTTACCAAAAACCCAATTCAACACTCTAGAACTAAACATATAGAATTTAGACAGCATTTCATTAGAAATCATGTTGCTAACAATGATATTTGTCTTGATTATGTGTGTACTAAAGATCAATTAGCTGATATATTTACAAAACCCTTGAATGAAGAGATATTTTGTTATCTTAGAGGAGAATAGGTGTTTGTGATCCATTAGAATATATTTGAAACACCTAAGAATGATTATCTAAATTTCAATTCATTTTTTGAGAACTTTCTTATGTTTCTAAGAAAATCATTTAGATGTTTGAATTCCTTGATTCCCCATACCTTAAGAAAAATTTATTTAGAGATTTATTCTTGGCTTGACAAGTTTAGATTTTGAAACTCCTATTTTTCACTGAAACTATCGTAGAGCCGACTCCACTAAAGTCAGAGTCAACTCAAGAGTTTACAACTCTTTGTCTGCTCAATGGAGCTGACTCTAGTCACTGCAGGAGCCAACTCTATTTTGAGCGCTGACTATTTTATTGATGCGGTGCCAACTCCAGGCTTTGCGGGAGCCGACTCTAAGTTGTCCTCAATCAGTTTACAACTCTTTTCCAAATCAATCGTCTCCAAATCTTTCTAACTCTTTTTTATTCTCTTAAACCTTCAAATACTTTTGATTTCAACCTCCTTTGACTCCTATGGCACCCAAGCATCATGCATCCACCATTGGAGTCTCTGTCACCACAGGAAGACGATTCGTGTGACATTCGGCGAGGCAACCCTCTCCATGCATGCCATCATCTTCTTCCACCTCCACACCAGATGCCATTCCAACTCCACCCTCACCACATATTGATTTTTTGGCTGAAAAAGCAATCACTACTGGGAGAAAGGTAGACTTTTACTTCTTTGATCTTGAGGGTTTTGACATTGGGAGGTTATTAAGAAATATGGGATGGAAAAGGTTTGTTCATTGGATGTTCCTACCTACCCAGCTCTAGTCAGAGAATTTTACAGTAATGTAGGAAGAGGAGATGGAGGCCTGATTAGCTATGTGAGAGGAATCCAAGTCCATGTAACTTCAGAGATTTTAGGAAATCTTTTGGTAATGCCAATTGATGGATTGACTGCTACACATCCTACTGATCGTGGTGATGCCTTGTCAAGGATGCTAGGAAGGGAAGTAAATGAACTTGAAGATGTTTTTGCCAACCAACTGAATTTGGAGCTGAGACTTTTGCATAACATTTGTAGTAGAATTCTTTTTTCAAGACTGAAAGATTTGAATATGTATCTAAAAGAGACGTAGCCATAATGGATTGTGTATTGACCGGGCAACCTATTAATTTAGTAGGAATGATGATAGGCTACATGGCTGAAGCTGGTACAAAGAAGAGGTCAACTCCGCCTTATGGGATGGTGTTGACATTAATTTTCAGAAGCCAAGGGGTAAATATTTTGGATAATGAGCCATAGAAGAAGTTGAGGCATACAGATTACTATAATATCTTCACCCTATACCGCATGGGTTTCCAAAAAATTAATGGATAATGGAAAGGTGAAGACCGGGTGATGTGCCAGGGCCAGTCAGAGGAGCTAGAGTGGATGATGATGATGATGATATTGAAGAGATCCCCAGGCCTTCAGCACCAGCACTAAGACCATCTACTTCTGGACCATCCTTTCCATCATCTGGACCCAGTTCACCACCAGCACCACCGCTGGCAGCATCAACAGCACCTTCCTCTGCTTTTACATCTGAGCAAGTTGAGAATTCAAAGAGATAATCAAAGCTACACTTGCCGAGCAGGAGGAAAGGATAAATAAAAATTTTTGGGATCAGCTTTTGGGAATCAAGCAACTGGTTTATATCTTGGAGGAGAAAATTGAAAAGATTGAAAAGTCAACCAATACCTCTGCTGATAGTTTGAAAATAGAATTGCAAGATATTTTTGATAAAATTAAAGGCATTGGTGATGACTCCGATACCTACTCCAAGTGTAATGCAAACTTGAAGTCAAGGTTGATATAGTTGCATCCAAGGTTGAAATGCTATTGAATGAATTTCTTAAGACTCAAAAAGATGGAATGAGATAAATTTTAGAGGAGTTGAAAAGAGTTTTAAGATTCTTAAGTGAATGTCCCCTTCCTCTCTTGCCGATATAGCCAATCCAGCCAATACAACTCAATTCTATACAATTTACCTTAGTTTACCATTAGAATTTCATAGTTATCATAGAAATCCTAGTTTGTACTTAGAACTCACTGAAAGATATGTCATTTTGTTGTTTTATATTTGACTTCACTTAGTTTGTACTTCACTTCCTGTACTCAATGAATATGTATGAAGTTTTTATGACTTAATAAAATCTCTTTGATATCTTTGAAATGATTGTCTTCTTAAGTCATTCTGTGATGTTTGATTCTAATTTAATTGATTTGTATCTTATCCTGAGCAAGGACTACCCTATGCCTCCTTAATTTTTTTTATTGATGACAAAAAAGGGAAGATGTGTATATGCATATTGATTCTAAAGAGTATGCACATACATAAAGGGAGCAACTACTCAGGGGGAGCTTAGAACTTATCAAATTTAAAATAATTGAATTGGTAATTTGAATTGATTAATTTGAATTCTATGAATCATTGGATAAATATTTTGAATACTTGGAATAATTGAACTAAATTATTGAAATAAAGTTATTGTTCAAGATAATTATATTAAAATTTTGTTTACTATCATTCTGATTGACAAGTTAGTTAAGTTAAAGTTTATGCTTTAAATGTATATGCATATACTCAGTGTTTTTGTCATCATCAAAAAACAAAAGATTGTTGACCCAATTATTGATTTTGATGAATAACAAAAATCACATGAGTATATTTCTTGTGTTACTAATGATTTTGATTATGTATTTCAGAAATTTAAATAGTTAATCAATTAAAATTAAAAAAAATTGAGTTTGACCCTATATCTAGTGTCAAGTTTAAGTTTCAGCATTTAGAACCGACACCAAAGTCTAGGAGCCGACTCCGAAGCATATCGGAATAGTTTGACACTTTTGGCATGCGGTAGAGATAACTCATGCAGAGTCCAAAGCTGACTCCACCAGAAAGACAAAAGTCCTCAATTCTGTATCGAGCTAGAGCCGACTCCTGCAGAGATTAGAGCCGACTCCATCGATTATACAAGAGTGCATTTTTGAGGCTTTAGTCGAGCCGGCTCCTGCATTCTTTAGAGCCAACTCCTGCATGAAAAGGTATCGATCCCTCAAAAAGCCAAAGCCAACTCCACAATGGGCAAAATTTTATGTTTCGCACATCCATGTTAGAGCCAACTCCAAGTTTGCTGGAGCTGACTCCAACCTGTCAGGGCAGACTCCAGAGGTGTCAGAGACGACTCCAAACTCTGAGATTTCTTTAATGATTTCAACGGCTCTTTTTTCTATCATGCTAAACTCATCCTTAAACATTTTCAACGGCTAGTTTTCTTCTAAAAGAAGATTTATAGGAGATTATAAATAAGGGTCATGAGACCGTTTCAAAAGGAATGTAGAAAAGAGAAAAGAAAAAGAAAAAGCTTAAATTTGAAATCCCTCTTGTTCAAAACTAAGATTAAGGAAATTCAAAGCATTCGTAGGCTAATCTTGAAGGATTTCTATCAAATCAAAAGGAGAAAAAGAGAGCCCTAGTTCTTCAAAAGCCTCTACATTTAAGTTTCCTTCAAAGCTTCAAGCTCAACTTGAGGAAATCATTTCTGAGAAAAAAAAAAAGTCCAACTCCAGAAATCTTATAAATCAGACTCTTCTATTTCTATTTTGATTATATTGTCTTATTTGCTCATTTGAGGAGCTTTATAACTATTGTATCCATTTTTCCTATTTCACTTGCGTATTGATTCAATTAATGGATTGAATCAAGGGAGGCAGTTTGGCCTTGTTCAAGCTAGGAGGCTTGTGATAGTTTTGTGCTGGTGACCCTGTGAAAACCAGCTGGGTTCATTATGATCCTATTGTTAAAACAACAAGTTTGAGTTGTGATCTTATAAAACCAACTCTACTATAATCAAGATGATTATAGTGTGGTCCAAGAGTTTCTTGGGAATGGATGTAGGTGTAGCTAACACCGAACCACTATAAATTTCTTGTGTTTATCGTGCTTGTCTCTCTTTCTCTCTACTCTATTCGTTATACTCTGCTTAGCACTCTTAGCACTGCTCTCATTACATTCTTCTTGTGTATTGCTTTGAGAAATATTTTTTTTTGATTTAAAATTTTTAAGAACCCAATTCACCCTCCCTCTCTGCGTTGCCATTTGAGCCAGCAGGAGTATTTTTGGGATACTATAATCTCCTTCCTTATCAAGTGACATTCCGTCACATGCCACAAGCTAACCAAATCTCATAAGTTAGGTTATTGGTGCTATAAAGGTGGCTCCATACCATGGCAGCCATGGATAGCCCTTTCCCCCCACAAACTTTTGCACATTTGGCTTAACTCTGATATCATTTATAACATCCTAAACTCATGTATTGGTCCAATTAACTTGCTAATAGACCGAAACCATGCAGTCTTAAAAGCTTGAGTGCAAGTTAATTAGTAGTAGGAATTTAAGTAATAAGCTCTTCATCTTTTCTTTTTTTATTTCGATGTGAAATTATTTTTGGGGTATTACACTAAGAAACTTAGAGAAGTATCTTAGTCTTTCCTATACATATTCCCCATCCCATCTTAATCTCATATTGACAAACCTCTTGGTTTATCTCACCATTGTTGATCCCCTTATTGTTCTCCTCTTGTCTTCATTGTTGAGGTCTCCTTTGGACTACTTTCCTTTTGCCATGGCAATTACAATTTAATGACCCACCATTTATCTTTATGTCCTAAACACCAAGCTTCCAACAGCCTACCATCCTCTCTTCAAGCATTGCATCATTATTGTCATCAAGCCACGCATAATTTAAGCAACTCAAAAGTAGTAGATTATATTCAATGGTTTGGGCTATCACTATTGGATCCTCATCTTGATATTTCATCTTACTAGATCCACCTTCAAAACTAATCAATCAAAGCAAGTTCACTAAGCATGCATATGTATGCATGTCTATTTGTTTGCTTGCATGTATATGTTTGTATGTATGTTTGTACGCATATATGTATATGCTGTGTTGAACTATATACACTTTATATTATTCTTTTGGAAAAAAGTAATATTAAATTAATAATGAACCATCTAAATTGTAAAATTAAATGGTTGAAATGCCTTGAATTTAAATTTTTATATTTTAATTATTTTAACTATTATTTTTTAAATTATTTGAATTATTTATTACTAACTATCTCATTTTAGTATGACTGACCTAGAATTAGGTTATAAAACTCTATTTAACTAATGAGTATAAAAATATAATATACTAGCTATATGGTTGTCACATGTCTACCCATCTGTGGATCATAGAATGTACCAGATTAGGGTATCGTAATGGTAAAAGGAGATGGATTAGAATCTAACTAATTGGTTTTCAAGTTAGATTTGAACAATCTTTGATCAATAACATGGATTTGATATATATACATGTTCTTTGACATTAGAGGAGATATACATCCTCTAAACTATTTACAAAATTATGTGATTTAAAAATCTAACTTATGTGACGTGCTTCGTATTATTTAATTTTTAATTTGCTTACCACTTGATGTATAGCCTTGAAGTCACCATATCATAAGGTATTTTGTGTGTAAGAAATTAAAGATAATAAATCACATCTATTGCTTAAATTATCGATATTGGATATTCATTCCATAACTAATTTTGATTTGAAATTCAATTAAACATATTCTAGTTGAGTAAAATATATATACCAAAATATTATAAACCAATCAATATTTGAATGAAAAAAACTCTATTGGTGAAGATTCAAGAAAAATAGTATTGATAGTTATAATGAAACTAAGCGAAGAAAAACATTAAAAAAAAAAAAAAAGTTGAAGATTCTAGCCTCAACAATCCTGATCCTTTATCGAATTCCTAAAGCAATTGCTTGTGCTTTGCATATCATTAAAAAATGACTAAAAATCATATATTTTATTTGTTTCAAGCCTATGAATTATATAAACACGTGATTTTCATTCTTCTAATATGCTATAATATTTTAAAAATCTATCTCATTGATTATGCTATAGTATTTAAATACATAAATTAAAAATCATTGATTTTAATATTTAGATCATGAGAAAACATGAACTTGTATTATTTTAATCATATATTTTAATATTTATTTAATACATGGATCGTGATCAATGATGGGAACAATTATGTTGATCTTCAATTTAGATACCATACTATTGATTTTAAAATTATAAACACCCCTCTTCATAGAACAATTATAGATAATAATTTTATATGTTGATTTATTGCTCTCCTAACATGCACATCCTACCTATTGAATTATAGCATCCCAATTTGTTCTATTCTTTTTTAATGTAACATCTTGCACTAGTGGAGAACATAATTGGTAGATAGGGTGCCAAATACAAAAATTTCAATGCAATTATATAATAAGTTCATAGAGCATCACTAGCACAATAACAAAAGATTGTAGCGTCCATCCATATCATCAAAACTATGATTCAATTCAAACTAATTTTTAAAGGTAAAATTGATCAAATATTATCTGATTGCATCTAGTTGAGATCTAATTTGGATTGAAATTCTTAAATCTGATTAGATTTAGATACTAGCAAAAAAAATTAAGTACCAGTTCTACCAAAGATAGAAATCAAACTTGTGAGTTACTAGTCATTCAACCACTTAAAAAATTCATTTCCATTCTATATTGAAATATGACTATTCTTACAAACATTTCATGTCATAAAAACAACATATTTCTTATATTATTTATTAATTCTTTTTATAAAAAATCAATGCCTTTCACTGTGATAAAAGATAAAATATTTTAGTTTATTTCTTATGATATTTTTAAAACTTTGCTATTTAAAATAACTAAAAAATCAATAAATTCTACAAATCCTCTACAAAATATATTCTATAAAATAATTTTTAATTTATTTTTAATGTAAATATATTCCAACCAGTGATTCAAACCCTTGGTTGGGTCTATCTTCATGTAAGTTTAATAACTATGACTTATGCCCTTAGTTAACCATGCATCATGTGCAATCTTGATATTGAATTTTGTCCCCTTTATTTATAACGATGTCATTTATTGTTCAAATCCACTAATGAAAATCTGATTATAGTATCAACTTATATCCATATTTTAGTAGAAAAAAATATGGATACAAGTAATATCCAACTTGCATTTGTATCAATTTAGGGTAAACATGGATATGATTAATATCTAATCCATAACC
Source organism: Calamus simplicifolius (assembly GCA_900491605.1). Lineage (NCBI taxonomy): Eukaryota > Viridiplantae > Streptophyta > Magnoliopsida > Arecales > Arecaceae > Calamus > Calamus simplicifolius. Next base: position 829,053 of record UESW01004201.1, read on the forward strand.
ATATTGGTTAAAAACAAAAATAGATATCAATTTTGATATTCCTTTAATATCCACATCCACATTTTTATTTGTTGAAAAGTATATATATACATATAACATACCAATATCTAATATATTATCTAGCCTACTTGAATTCCTCAAGCATTTCGAGTCAGTTATGAACATTATTTTAACTAGGTATGCATATTAGTGGATAAAACAGTCCTAATTTTATTTTCCCTACTTATGTTTCTAATGAGTTGCTTAGGAATCAAAAGAATCAATTTTGAAAAAATTGTGAAGGACAACTTTGAAAATTTATATGTACGATTTTCTTAAGAGTTTTTAATATAGGGTTGGCTAAGGATGCATTTGATTTTTGAGAACAGTTTTTTGTATTTCATTTTTATTTTCATGAAAATAGAAAATACTTGCAAAATTATATTGATAATTAAAAATAGAAACAGTTTTTTAAAAAGCATAACTTCAAAATAGTAAAAAATTAAAATTAGTTTAAATATATTTTCACTATTTTTTATCAAAACAAAAAAGAAAATAGTAAACAAAACTAGAAAACTTGAAAATATGAAAGTGAATGATATTCTTTTTAAATTTTTCATCCATTCTTTCGAAAAAAAAGATTTGTTTATAATGAAAATAAAAAACTAAAAAACATTTTTTTATCTCACCAAATACATTTTCTAGAAATCATAAAGTAGAAAATAAAAATAAAATAGAAATAAAAAAACTATTTTCCATTGTTCTGAGCTACCTTATCATGCAGCCTCGCTGGCATTTGCATTAGATTGCACAGAAATAAAGACTGCATGTAGTCCACGTTCTTGCATGAGCGTGCATTACAAACGTCTTTAGCAGCGGACAGTTAGGCACAGAGAAATGCCACCAATGAGCATCCTTTTTCAGTCATTATTATTATAAGCCTCGGACCTTGTCATGAACCTCCTGCTTAAGCTAGACAAAATTTAGGTCCATTCTGTTGCGGTCGACTCACGTATGATGAACGTCGGGCAGGCTAGAATCACTGGGTGCATAGAATGACCGTCGTCTTCCTTCAAGAGCCTTGGTCCTTTGGAAAAGGCCGCCGTTTTCCTTCAAGAACCTGCAAAAAGTCCCGGACCGGTGGTTCCGGCGGGGACCCTCCGACGTCCAAGTTAGTGAGTCGTCGAACAGGGATATAATCTTTGCAGAACTGTTCTCCAGCAAGTTTTTATTTTGAGAGAGAGAAAAAGAGAGTCCCCTTGCATGGAGCTCGGTTCCTCCTTTTATACCTGTTGGGGATCCGTATACCTTGGTCTGTTGGAACCGTCGGAACCGTTCCGTTGTGATGTTTCATCGAACGGTAGGTTATTGGACTGTTGCTGGATAAGGGCCGCTTATAGCGGTAACTGCTGATCAGGCTGACACGCCCGAGCTATCCGGCAGTAGTCCTTAGATCGCGGGGTCAGTTGCCTAAGAATAATCCTCGTATGAAGGTCGACACTGGGAGCCGACGCTGGGTGGCAATGCCGATGCCGGAACTAAAGCTTCAGTACTGGGATTTATTATTAAGGCCGACACCTGTGGCCAATGTTGAAGGCCGCTGCTGATGGCTGACGCTGGGGGCCGACGCTGGAGGCCGACGCTGGGGGCCGGCTGGTGGCTAACACTGGCTGTCTGGCTCAAGAGGCCGACGCTGGAGGCCGACGCCGGGGGCCGGCGCTGGTGGCCGACACTGGCTGTCTGGCTCAAGAGGCCGACGCTGGAGGGCGATGCCGGAGGCCGGCGCTGGCGGCCGACGCTGGCTGTCTGGCTCAAGAGGCCGACGCTGGCTGTCTGGCTCTAGAGGCCGACGCTGGCTGTCTGGCTCTGAGGCCGACGCTGGCTGTCTGGCTCAAGAGGCCGACGCTGGAGGCCGGTTCCGAAGACCGATGCTGGTGGTTTTGGGTTTTGTTGTCACATCATTGCTTTCGAAAATCGTACAGAAGATAATAATACTCCAGGGGAAACGGCCAGCCGTATCAGATGCCCCCCCGCCCCTGAGATGGGTAAGCGTTCATTTATCTGCGAAAGGGGTGCGAATATCCTCTAGGTGGCCGGTTTCCGCATCATTATTTCGCCTTTGTTGGGATTAGGGAGGATTTACCTCGGGCAACGTTACGAAAAGGCGGACGAATCATTGTGATAAGGTTAACTCCCCCTTTTGCCGGTCTTTTCGAGCTTATCGTATTGGCAGGTCTTCGAAACGTCTCCCAACTGAAGACGGACGCGTGGTTGGATCGGACGGTGAGGGGGATGTTTCGAAATGGCGCCATAATGGCAGATTGCCCTTATCTTCCTATCTTCCCCATTTTTTCCGCCATTGCCCCCTTTTGAGTCCGCCAGCGCTTCTGTCTTTCATTCATTTTCCGTGATCTGTCTTTGGCTCGCGTTTTTCTTCTCAGGTTAGTTCCCATGGCTTCTTCTCCTTCTTGCTCCATTTCCGGTTCTTGGGGGGGTTCTTCCCAGTCTTCTAATCCCAGTCCATCCAATGGTCTACCTCATCTTCTGATCATTCACCAGAGCCACGACCAGTCGATCGTCCCTCAACCGGGATTCGTCCGACCGGCGGACAAACTTCCGTTAGAACCCGGCCGGCGGTTGCCGGCCCTTCTAGGGTTACCAAGGAGTCCCCCGAAGGGACTGCGTCACCTGTCTGCCCAGGACATCGCGAACTTAAGGGCCAGGTACGGCTTCCCTCCGGACCTTCACCTGTTCGTTCCCACCCCTAACGACAGGGCAACCTCTTCCCGTTCCGGGAGGGTTGCCTTGTACGGGGCCTTTTTTAAGGCCGGGCTTCGATTACCGATTCATCCCTTCATCCTTAATCTTCTAGATAGGTACTCCTTGACCCCGTCCCAACTAGTTCCCAACTCCTTCCGAACTATTGTTGGTTTTTTAGTACTCTGCCATCTGCAGGGCATAGAGGCTAGCATTTCCTTGTTCCGCAGCTTCTATACCTTGCGCAAACAGTCGGGGTGGTGGTCTTTCACTCCTAGATCCAATAGGATTCTTAGGTTGTGCCTTCCTTCCTCCGTTAAGGGGTGGAAGGACAAGTTTTTCTTCGCGGACGTCAGCGGGGTTCGTGGAAGCTGGGGGGTACCCAATATCGATGCCAACAGGGACGCCTCCATCCTTCCACGAGACCGGATGGCATTTGGGCAGCTCCTGACTGCCGATATTCCTAAGTGTAATAAGCTGATAGCCGAGGAGAATCTTCAACGTGCCGGCTTAATTCCCTCGAGGGGTGAGCATTAGTCCACTCGCCTCTCTTCTCTGTTCTTCTCCCTTCTTTTTTTTTTTTTTTTTAACTATCCCTTGCTTGCGTAGGGATGGCGCCGACATTGCACAAGCTTAAGCAGGTGGCCGCCAAGAAGAGGAAGGCCGCGGGGACTGTGTCCCCTACCGAAGGGAGGGCTGCCACCAAGGTTCCCAGGAGGGCCGACGCCGGGAGGGTTAGTGGCAGAGAGACCGACGCTGGGATGGCCGACACCGGAGGAACTATAGTCGTGAAGCCCCTACGCGCCAAAGTCTCGAAGAAGGGCGGCCCCAAAAGGGCCGTCACTAAAGGGGTCGACGCCCAGGAAGCCAAAGCAGTGGGGCCCGTGCGCATAGGCGAGGCAGCCCAACCCCAAGCCGAAGAACCCGTCATGGAAGACGCGGCGAAGGCCAGGGCCGGCAAGGAGGTGGAGCAAGGCCCGCCGGAGGAAGAATCTCCAGCCCCGGCTCCTCCAATTATTTTACTTGATTTATCTCCCGATGGGAAGCGTCTCCCACGCCTAAAGAAACGGGTAAGGCTCCGGCGGCAATAGCGGCAACTCCAGTTGCAGCCTTGCCCCCTACGGGGGCGGCAGCTGAAGCGCCCCTGCCCGCTAAGGGGCCGGATGCGGCAGGCTCCGAGGCGGGATCAGCCTCGGCAGGTCCGACGCCCAGGGAAGGGAGGAGTATCGACCCCTCCTTCCAATCAATGCTGGCAAACCATAGCCGCTGGGCTACACGAGTCATAGAGGAAGCTTCAGTAGCGGAGGTGCAAGAGTACCTCCGAGGTCAGGGGTGTTTACCTTTTTCCGTGAAGCCTCGGTGGCGCACCTCTGGGTGAGTTTTTGTGCTATTATTGTCCTTTTTCTTTTCCCCTTTTGCTTTCTTTATATCTGGATGTTTTTTTTTTTTTTTAGGCCCTGAACTCCCTTGTCGCCCTTAAAGATCTCTGGACTCTGAGTGACACCGCCATTGAACAGGCGCGGGAGGAGATGGTCTCCCTACAAGTCAGAGCAGAAAAGGCGGCGATGGCCCTAGAGGACACCCGGGCCACCCTGACGGGTGAGGTAGAGGTTATTCGGCTTAGAGCCGAAAAGCTGAATACGCGCTGGAAGTTGCCCAGCGTCGCGCTGCCAATGAGCTGGACAACGCTCAGGTGGCAGAAGAAAAGCAAAAAGCGGCCGAGGAGAAGCTGATGGCGGCCGAGGAGAAGCTGGTGGCGACCGAAGAGAAACTGATGGCAGCAGAGCAGGAGGTATGTTCTAAAGACTCGATTGAGTTCTGCCTCGCCGAGACCAATGCGGCTAAGGAAGCCACCCGCCAACACATAATTAAAATCGCGGATCTGGAGGCGGTAGTGGCGGAGGCCCAGAGAAGAGCCACCGAGGCGGAAAGAAGGGGGCCAATGTCATAGAGGATTATAAGAAATCCGCAGCCTTCGATGACGAGGTAGCCGAGTCAGCGGCGCTAGCTTATGACGCCGGCTTCCAAGATTGTAAAAAGAAAGTCCAGGAGCTTTACGACCTGGAAGATATCGAGGAGCTGCAGCCTGACGACGTCCCCGAGGATGATGCCCCCTTCGGATGCCCATTAGCAGCTTTTTTGTTTTTCTCCTTGTCGGAAATTTTGTAAACTTCATCATCAATGAATATTTTTAATCTATCTTGATCCTTCAATTATGATCTACTTCATTTGTTCGAACTGCTGTGAACTGCCAGTCGATAGGATTAAGTATAGTAGGTTACGCTAGATAGGACCGTGATGCTGTCCTAAGCAACGACAAAACCGATATTCGATGGTAGCGCGGATTTTAGTTGCTATCGTAAATGCGAGGTGCGGTCCTCGGTGCCAACACATAGTTGGTTTTTACGGCCGACGCTGAGCGTCGGTCTTAGGTGCCAACGCGGAGTTGGTCTTTGTCTGCCGGAGCGGATCCGGTCTTTTGCTGCCGACGCTGGGCGCCGGTCTTAGATGCCAACGCGGAGTTGGTCTTTGACGCCGGAGCGGATCCGGTCTTTTGCTGCCGACGCTGGGCGCCGGTCTTAGATGCCAACGCGGAGTTGGTCTTTGACTGCCCGGAGCGGATCCGGTCTTTTGCTGCCGACGCTGGGCGCCGGTCTTAGATGCCAACGCGGAGTTGGTCTTTGACTGCCGGAGCGGATCCGGTCTTTTGCTGCCGACGCTGGGCGCCGGTCTTAGATGCCAACGCGGAGTTGGTCTTTGACTGCCGGAGCGGATCCGGTCTTTTGCTGCCGACGCTGGGCGCCGGTCTTAGATGCCAACGCGGAGTTGGTCTTTGACGCCGGAGCGGATCCGGTCTTTTGCTGCCGACGCTGGGCGCCGGTCTTAGATGCCAACGCGGAGTTGGTCTTTGACTGCCGGAGCGGATCCGGTCTTTTGCTGCCGACGCTGGGCGCCGGTCTTAGATGCCAACGCGGAGTTGGTCTTTGACTGCCGGAGCGGATCCGGTCTTTTGCTGCCGACGCTGGGCGCCGGTCTTAGATGCCAACGCGGAGTTGGTCTTTGACTGCCGGAGCGGATCCGGTCTTTTGCTGCCGACGCTGGGCGCCGGTCTTAGATGCCAACGCGGAGTTGGTCTTTGACTGCCGGAGCGGATCCGGTCTTTTGCTGCCGACGCTGGGCGCCGGTCTTAGATGCCAACGCGGAGTTGGTCTTTGACTGCCGGAGCGGATCCGGTCTTTTGCTGCCGACGCTGGGCGCCGGTCTTAGATGCCAACGCGGAGTTGGTCTTTGACTGCCGGAGCGGATCCGGTCTTTTGCTGCCGACGCTGGGCGCCGGTCTTAGATGCCAACGCGGAGTTGGTCTTTGACTGCCGGAGCGGATCCGGTCTTTTGCCCGACGCTGGGCGCCGGTCTTAGATGCCAACGCGGAGTTGGTCTTTGACTGCCGGAGCGGATCCGGTCTTTTGCTGCCGACGCTGGGCGCCGGTCTTAGATGCCAACGCGGAGTTGGTCTTTGACTGCCGGAGCGGA
>UESW01004201.1:836165-871251 GCA_900491605.1 Calamus simplicifolius
GCTGGCAGCTGTCACATCTTTTGACGAGTTCAGAGGCGTCCTCTTTCATTGTCAACCAATAATACCCCTGACGTAGAGCTTTGTATGCAAGGGCCCTGCCCCCAGATGGCTTCCGCATATCCCCTCGTGTATCTCTCGCAAAATATAGTTGGCGTCGGTGGGACCGACACACCTGAGGATAGGGTATGAGAATGACCTTCGGTAGAGCTTTCCTTCCATAAGGAAGAACTTGGGGCTCGTCTTCTAAGTTTCTAGCTTCGGCAGGGTCCTCTGGGAGGATGCCATCAGTAAAGTATTGAACGTAGGCGTCCATCCAGGAGGGCTCCAGCTCCACCGGCAAAGTTTCTCTTGGTACCTCAATGCTTGGGACTTCTAAATGCTCCACATAAGCCTTTCCCAACATCCCGTCAACCGAGGCGGCGAGATGGGATAGGGCATCGGCTCTGGCATTCTCTTGTCGAGGAATGTAGCTGACGCTGAAGTGAGTGAATGGGGAAACCATTGAGTGCACCGCGTCCTAAGTAGCGGGCCATGATGGGATCCTTTGCCTCGTACTCCTTTGTAATCTGGCCAGCAACTAGTTGGGAGTCGGTGAAGGCCCTAAGGCGTTTCACCCCAAGCTCCCGAGCCAACCTTACACCGGATAACAAAGCTTCATATTCCGCCTGGTTGTTAGTAGCTGAAAGAGGAAGCGAAGTGCACATTCAGTCACAACCCCGTCCGAGTTGGCCAAGATGAGGCCTGCTCCGCTCCCTTGAGAGTTAGATGCCCCATCCACTGGAGAACCCACTCATCTTCGCTGGTTCCAAGGGGCTGAATGTCCGTAGGAGGTTCTTCAGGTGGCTCCATTCCCCAAGTACATTCAACCAAAAATCTGCCAGAACCTGGGACTTCATAGCCGACCGGGGGCGGAAAGATATATCGAACTCCCCCAGCTTGAGGGCCCACCTTGCCAGCTGGCCGGAAGTATCTGGACAAGCCAGAACCGCCTTCAGAGGCTGGTCTGTGATCACCGTGATCGGGTGGGCTTGGAAGTATGGCCGCAATCGCTGGGCAGACACGATCAATGAGAAGACAATTTTCTCCATGTTTGAGTAGCGGGTCTCTGCATCATGAAGTACCTTACTCGTATAATACTGGCCTTTGTGTGCCGCTAGTGTCCATACGACTAGCACGGAGCTAACAGCTTCGGGGGAGGCCGCAAGGTATAGAAGGAGCTCTTCTCCGCTCATCGGCTTGGATAACAGTGGGGGGTAGATAAGAATGTCTTTAACCCTTCGAACGCCTCTTGGCATTCTTTGGTCCACTCGAACTCGTTGATTCGGCGAAGCGCCTTGAAGAAAGGCAGACACCTTTCAGCAGACTTGGATAGGAAGCGGCTTAGGGCGGCTACTCTTCCTGTCAAGCGTTGTACTTCCTTCTTATTGGAAGGAGGCCTCATGTCCAAGATGGCTTGGACTTTGTTTGGGTTTGCTTCGATCCCCCTCCGGGTCACCATGAAACCCAAAAACTTCCCAGCGGTCACCCCGAATGCACATTTGTGAGGGTTTAGCTTCATCTGATACCGACGAAGTCTGTCGAACGTCTCTGCTAGGTCTGTGATGTGGTCCCCGGCCTGAACGCTTTTCGTCAACATGTCATCCACATATACTTCCATGTTACGTCCTATCTGACCTTCAAAGACCTTATTCATCAACCTTTGGTAAGTAGCTCCCGCATTCTTTAACCCAAAAGGCATTACCCTGTAGCAATACAACCCCTTTTCGGTTATGAAGGAGGTAGCTTCTTCATCCACCGGGTTCATCCGGATCTGGTTGTATCCAGAGAAAGCGTCCATGAAGCTAAGAACCTCATGGCCGGAAGTAGCGTCCACCAGTTGATCGATTCGAGGCAGGGGGAAGCTGTCTTTAGGGCATGCCTTGTTTAGGTCGGTGAAGTCTACGCACATTCTCCAACTTCCATTGGCCTTGCAGACCAGAACCACATTAGCCAACCACTCGGGATAGTGGACCTCCCGAATATGGCCTGCAGCCATTAACTTGCGAATCTCTTCGTCGATGGCTTTCTGCCTATCCGGAGCGAAGTTTCTCTTTTTTTGTCGGACAGGCCGACACCCCGGCCTGAGGTTAAGTTGGTGGGTGATTACTTCTTCAGGAACGACCGGCATGTCTGAGGATGACCATGCAAACACGTCCGTGTTGGCCCGCAGGAAGGTGAGAAGTTGATGACGTACTTCCTCTGGGAGCGATGCCCCCAGCTGGACTGTTCTTGCTGGGTCATCACCCAAGGGGAGGGTTAGAAGGTGTTCTGCTGGTTCTCCCCTTCTTCCCAATTCCCTAGGATCGAGTGACTCCGAAGCTGTCGCTGATTCTGCGCTCAGCGGGCTGGGCGACAGATGGTAGCAAGGCGGAAGTGGGCTTTGCTCCCCCTTCATTTCTCCGATGCCTTCATTGGTGGGAAACCTTACCAATAATCTCTTAGTGGAAACCACGGCATCCAGCAGATTCAGCCCCGGTCTTCCCAAGATGGCGTTATAAGCTAGAGGGATCCGGACCACCAAGAAGTTTATGACCACGGTGCTTTGGCATGGAGGAGTTCCAGCCGTGACCGGGAGAGCAATTTCACCTTCGACGCTCACTGAGTCTCCCATGAAACCCATTAGCGGTGTGGCAACGGGTCGGAGTAGAGACCTTGATAAGTTCATCCGAACAAAAGCGTCATAACTCAAGACGTCCACAGAGCTCCCACTATCAATTAGAATTCTTTTTACAGGGTGTTTAGCTATAGTCATGGGCACCATGACGCTGTCGTCATGTTTATTAACTACCCCATCTAGATCCTTTCCGAAGAAAGGTATTACAGAGTCTATTCCCTCTCGCGGTCTCTTCGAACCACCATCTGCTCCCCAAGAGATCATAGCTATGGTCTTTTCCGTTGGGGTATTGTCCACGCCAGCCGAGCGATCTGGGGGCACCGCGGAGCCCGTCGCTGGGAGATTGCCTCTTCGAACAAACTTGCCCAGGTGGCCTTGCTGAACCAGCTCCTCGATGGCCTTTTTTAGATGGCGGCAGTCTTCGGTGTCGTGGCCGTAGTCTCGGTGATAACGACAGTAGAACTCCTTGTTGCGGGGACCCCAGACTTCAAGGGAGTCGGACGCTTGAAATATGGTTCTTCCTCAATCTCCAGCAGGATGTGAGAGATGGGAGTCATGAGAGGAGTGAATTGCTCTTTAGGAACCAGTGCCAGCGGCCGGCGATCTGAGCGTCGTGGAGGCTCGGGCTTTCGTGGTTGTGTACCAGCACGGTCAGAAGGCGGTGGTTTATTACTGGGGTTCTTGTCAGCTTCTCTCCTGGAAGAATCTGCTTCATCAGCACGGATGTACTTCTGTGCTCGGCTCAGAAGCTCGGCGTAGGAGCGCGGAGGCTTCTTATCCAGGGAGTAGGCGAATCTGGACGGGCGAAGTCCTCTCTTCAGGGCCAAGGTGGTGACGGAGTCCTCCAGGTTGTATACTTCCAGCGCTGCTTCCTTAAATCGAGCGACGAAATCCTTTAAGGTCTCGCCACTCCTTTGCTGGACAACAAAAAGGCTATCGGCAACTCGTGGGATCTTTCGACAGGCATCAAAATGAGCCAGGAAGGATCGTTCAAGTTGCCGAAACGAGTTGATGCTGCGGGGGGGCAGCCGGGAGTACCACGCGCGCACCGCCTTACGGAGCGTGGCCGGGAAGGTGACGCATAATAAGGAATCCGTCGCTCCCTGGACCTGCATGAGGACTTTGTAGCTTTCCAGATGGTCCAGGGGGTCCGTCGTTCCATCATATGGATCCAATTGAGGGAGACGAAACCGGGGGGGGACAGGTTCCTTCATGATATGGCGAGACAGCGGGGGGCGATGCTCATGCTCCGCTGCATAGGGGTCGGCGATCCGACGGCTGAGTTCGTCCAACCGCCGATGGTACTCGTCAAGCCTTTGCTCAGCCCGTCGGGTGGTTCTCCGGGGAGTGTTACCTCGGGATGAGTCGAAAGAAGAAGATTGTCGGCGCAAAGAATGTGCTTGCTTGGCCTCCTTTTCTTTCGGTCGGTGATGGGAACGGCCAGAGCGACGGAAGGGAGACCGTCGCCGCTTTGAGGTCCCTTGGGATGATTCAGAAGAAGAAGATCGCCGGCGCAATGAATGTGCCCGCCTGGACTCCTTTTCTTCCAGTCGGTGGTGGGAGTGACCGAGGCGACGGGAGGGAGACCGTCGTCGCTTCGAGGTCCCTTGGTGATGAAGTTCAGGGGGTGAACGATGAGAAACCTCAGGCGGGGTTCCTCCCTGGTGAGACTGAACTGTTCCTCGCACCCCTTCACCCATCGTAGGGGGTTGAGTTACAGCAGCCACATGACGCTCTTGCAGCCCCCAGACCATCATCGTCAGGTCCTGGACCTGATGAGCTAGGACATCAAGTCGGTCGGGTTGGCTTGTCGGTGCGAGGGATGGAGCAGGGGGGTTGACCTCCGAATGCTCAACTCGCGGATGTGCCCGGCTGCTTGGCTGGAGGAGGCCTCTTGCGCTCGCATGGTCACCATCGCTTCCTTTGCAAAACTGGAGGGGTTCCAAGGAAAATTTTTGACCTGGCTTGTTTCCCCATACCTGGCGCGCCAATCTGTTGCGGCCAACTCACGTATGATTAACGTCGGGCAGGCTGGAATCACTGGGTGCGTAGAAGGGCCGTCGTTTTCCTTCAAGAGCCTTGGTCCTTTGGAAAAGGTCGTCGTTTTCCCCCAAGAACCTGCAAAAAGTCCCGGACCGGTGGTTCCGGCGGGGACCCTCCGACGCCCAAGTTAGTGAGTCGTCGAACAGGGATATGATCTTTGTAGAACTGTTCTCCAGCAAGTTTTATTTTTGAGAGAGATCAAGAAAGAGAGTCCCCTTGCATGGAGCTCGGGTCCTCTTTTTATACCTGTTGGGGGATCCGTATACCTTGGTCTGTTGGAACCGTCGGATCTGTTCCGTTGTGATGTTTCATCGAACGGTAAGTTGTTGCTAGATAAGGGCCGCTTATAGCGGTAACTGCTGATCAGGCTGACACGCCCGAGCTATCCGGTAGTAGCCCTTAGATCGCGGGGTCAGTTGCCCAAGACTAATCCTTGTATGAAGGTCGACCCTGGGTGGCCGACGCTGGGTGGTAATGCCGGATGCCGGAACCAAAGCTTCAGTATTAGGGCTTATTAAGGCCGACACCTGTGGCCAACGTTGGAGGCCGATGCTGATAGCTGACGCTGGAGGCCGACGCCGGGGGTCGGCGCTGGAGGCCGACGCTGGCTGTTTGACTAAGAGGCCGACGCTGGCTGTCTGGCTCCGGAGGCCGACGCTGGCTGTTTGGCTCAAGGGGCCGATGCTGGCTGTCTGGCTCCGGAGGCCGACGCTGGCTGTTTGGCTCAAGAGGCCGATGCTGGCTGTCTGGCTCTGGAGGCCGACGCCGGGGGTCAGCGCTGGAGGCCGACGCCGGGGGCCGGCGCTGGAGGCCGACGCTGGCTGTCTGGCTCAAGAGGCCGATGCTGGCTGTCTGGCTCTGGAGGCCGATGCCGGGGGTCGACGCTGGAGGCCGACGCTGGCTGGCTGGCTCTGAGGCCGACGCTGGGGGTCGGCGCTGGAGGCCGACGCTGGCTGTCTGGTTCCGGAGGCCGACGCTGGCTGTCTGGCTCAAGAGGCCGACGCTGGCTGTCTGGCTCAAGAGGCCGACGCTGGCGGCCGGTTCCGAAGACCGATGCTGGAGGCTTTGGGTTTCGTTGTCACATCATTGCTTTCGAAAATCGTGTAGAAGATAATATTACTCCAAGGGAAACGGCCAGCCGTATCACATATGATCTTTCTTGTTTCAAGTACACAATATCTATTTTACATATTTTTTATTTTTATGATTTTTAAATATTTTTAAACGTTAAAAACATGCTGAATTCAGGTACTTAGATAAAAAGATTCAGTGAATGCAACTGTGGAACAAATCGCTACAAAACCTAAAGAGAAGAAGGGGTACTTTATTCATTTTAATCATTTTAGTCGCATTTTGGTTTTCTAGAACCACAAAACTGACGTTGATTCTGCCTGGTGGCCCAAAACTCCAGCAAGTAAACAAAAAAAAAAAACCAGGCATCCCGTTAAAAAATAACAATTTTTCGAAACATGTCCTATGATTATAATCAGCATTTTTTTTTTTTTGCACTTAAAATAAATCATCTTATAATTTTGATCACCGGATGTTTGACTTAGTATTTTTTCAACTACTATTCAAAGTGAATATTTGAGGGATTGAAAATATTTTAATCAGATGTTATTGATTTTTTTTTAAAAAAAAATTTTTAGGACACAAACAAGATTGAATTGCATTCTTTGTGTGCTGCATTAATTATATGCTAACTTATGTGCAAGTTTTATCGAATTGCACACTCCATTACACTACATGAGAAGAAGGATGAATAGATGTTACGAGTTAAGTTATGAGTACTGTTGCTATGTGAACGAATGATAGATTTGTTGGTATTCAATAAAAAATATATATCATCGTATATATGCAGCGGAAGCATGCGGATCGTTTAACATGCATAAAATTAATATTGTCATATCAAAAAAAATTATCATATAATCTTTTTAAACATAAAAACGTACCGATATGTTGAGGTCTCGAAGGAGCAGACGCGCCCTACTACTTGATTTGAGGCCATAGAGAAAGAATCTCATGGTAGAGTTTATGGGCCAAGATACTTCATAAAATATATGTAAAATAAAACGAAACCAAAGCCTTCCTCACATTTCTCAGGATCGGTATCGAATTATAAAAATGGGCTCACTCTTATTTTCTATATTTCTCACAACTCTGGCGCACATAAAAGAAAAAATGGAGGAGAGACTTTTTTTTTATTTTTTCACATTCTCTGAAAGTCCACCTTATGTCATATTTATAAGCTCTAGATGAATCAAAAAAAATTTATATTTAAATTAATTTAATTTAGATAACCTTTATTTGTTATAACCTATTTTGACTGCATGAGAACAATTCTCACATGTACGTCAACTCCTTGATCATATCAAGAAAAAAGTTATTTTCTTATTTACAATTAATTTATAAATAATATTTAAATTAAATATAATAATATCTAAATTATCAAATCCTATTTAATAATTTTATATATTATTAATTTTAAATATCTAATAAATCAAATTTATTATTTTATTTTTAATATTTTAATAACCATATTATCAAAAATTAAAATTTCTCTCTCTCCATCAACTCATAATAAGTGCAACTTACAAAAGTAAAATTCTCTTGTGTGATATTTCATAATCTTATTATATATAATACCTTCATTAAGTATCTATACACAACAATCCAGATAAGATTGTTACATTCATAATGTTCATGGACCGTATTAGTGATTAGCGATAGAAGATCCGTACTTCTTTCAATCATGAATATGTTTAAATATATTAGCTGTAATTTTAATCCTCTTATATACATTATACTACAATTACAGTCTCATAATATATTTTGGATTTTCATATAAACATTCATCTTTCATATAAATAAGGCAAGATTAAAGAAAAATACTTCTTTTATTAATTTAAAAAATTAAAAGTATAAATACATCTGATTTCAAGGGCACTGTTCCTAATAATTTTTCACTTGCACTAAAGCAGATATGATATATCTTTTAATTCCATTCCCATAAGATGTTTATTGAACATCTTCTTAGGCAGCATCTTTGTGAACGGATCAGCCAGATTTTGTTCCGATACCATCTTCATAACATTGACATCACCTCGATGCACGATATCTTTGATGAGATGGTATTTTCTTTCGATATGCTTGCCCCTTTTATGGCTTTTGGGTTCTCTTGAATTAGTCACGTCACCACTATTATCACAGAATAATATCAATGACATATCAATTCCTGAAACAACTTCCAAGTCAGTATAGAACTTTTTAAGCCAAACTGATTCTTTAGCTGCTTCACAAGCTGCTATATACTCAGCTTTCATGGTAGAATCAGAAATGCTAGATTATTTAATACTTCTCCAGACAACTGCTGCACCACCAAGTGTGAACACTGATCCAGATGTTGACCTTCAAGAATCTTTATCTGATTGAAAATCGGAATCAATGTATCCTAAAGGGTTCAAGTCTCCATCTGAATACAAAAGCATATAATTTCTTATTTTTCGAAGATACTTGAGAATGTGCTTTACTGCCATTCAGTGCTCTATTCCAGGGTTTGACTGGAATCGACTAACAACTCCCACTGCATAGCAGATGTCTGGTCTAGTGCATAGCATAGCATACATTAGACTTCCAACTACCGATGCATATGAAATCCATTCCATATCCTCTTCTTCTTGTGGTGTCTTAGGACACTATTCTTTAGAGAGAACAATTTCATGTCGAGTTGGAAGAAGATCCTTCTTGAAATTTTGCATCAAAAAATAAGCCAGCACCTTATCGATATAAGATGTTTGAGACAGTGCTAGGTGTTTGTTCTTCTATCCCTAATAATCTAGATACCAAGAACATAACTCGTCTCTCCCAAATCTTTCATTTGGAATTGTTCAACTAGCTATCTCTTTACGTTAGATAATATTTTCACATCATTTCCAATGAGTAAGATATCATCCACATAATGTACTAAGAAAACCATACTTTTTTCATTAATGAGCTTGTATACACAAGGTTCATCAATATTTTGCTCAAAGCCATAGGTTTTAATAGTTTCATCAAACCTAATGTTTCAAGACCTGGAGGCTTGTTTGAGTCCATAAATGGACCTGTTAAGCTTACAGACTTTCTGCTCCTGATCTTTAACAATGAACCCCTTTGGTTGTTCCATATATATGGACTTCTCAAATAGCCATTCAGAAAGACTGTCTTAATGTCCAACTGCCATATTTCGTAATCAAAACAGGCGGCTATGGATAAGAGAATGCGGATGGACTTTAACATGGCAACTGAGGAGAAAGTCTCTTTATAGTCAACTCCCTCCTTTTTGGTATAACCCTTTGCCACAAGTCTAGCGTTGAAGGTCTTTACCTTCTCATCCGCTCCTCTTTTCTTCTTGAAAATCCATTTACATCCAATGGACCTGACATCTTCAAGTGGATCTACAAGTTCTTAGATAGAGTTGGAGTACATAGACTCCATTTCTTGGTTCATGGCTTCTAGCCATTTGTCCGTATCAAGATCATCCATCACATGCTGGTATGATGATGGATCATCATCGTTGGTATCAGCTACCACAACATTTGCTTTACTATCCTGTCTATAACGGGCTGGGGTTCTGATAACCTCCTACTACGTCTAGGCACCATAATATCCTAATTAGGAGCTGTGGTTTCTTTTTCCCTAATTTTAATAACTCTTGTTGATTGAGTGGTAATCTAATCTTTGAACAACTCTTTGAGTATAACTTCACTCTGAGATTTAAATTTTTGTATATAATCATTTTCAAAAAAGTGGTATTTATCGACACAAATACCTTCTTTTCTTATGGACTATAAAACAAACCTCCTCTAGTGCCCTTTGGGTAGCCAACGAATAGACATACTTTTATTCATGGTTCTAGCTTCCCAGATTTTTTCTTAAGAACATGAGCTAGACACCCCCATATGCAAAAATGATGCAAACTCGGTGTATGCCCGTTCTACATCTCTAAGGGTGTCTTGGACACAAATTTAAATGATACAACATTCAAAATGTGCATTGCCGTCTGTAAGGTGTATCCCCAAAATGATATTGGTAGTGAGGAAAACTAATCATTGATCTGATCATATCTAACAATGTCTGGTTCTTCCTTTCTGCAATACCATTTTGCTGTGGAGTTTCCGGAGCTATGAGCTGTGAAACAATTTCATGCTCAATAAGGTAATCCTTGAATTCTATATCAAGGTATTTTCCACCTCAATATGATTGCAGTGTTTTCAATGATTTACCTAATTATTTTTCATCTTCTGCTAGAAATTTTGAAACTTTCCAAAAGTCTCAAACTTTCTTTACATTAGGTAAACAAAACCATATCTTGAGTAATCATCAATGAAAGTGACAAAGTACTCATAATCACCTCTAGCTTGTATGTTGAATGGTTCACACATATCCGAATGTACTAGCTCTAGTGATTCATTAGCCCTTTGGCCCTTTGTAGAGAAGGGTCTTTTAGTCATTTTACCTTCTAAACAGGACTCACAGATAGAAAGAGTGCCAATACTTAGCTCTCTCAGAGGACCATCCTTCATAAATCTGTTTGTCCTATCAAGGTTAGTGTGACCAAGCCTAAGGTGCCAGAGATATGTTTCATTATCCCTGTTTATTATCTTTTTTCTTTTGTTAGACTTAGGATTAGCTACTTTAAATAGTACGATATTGTAAGAAACATTTTCATAAGGCGATAAAACATATAACCCATCGACTAAACATCCATGATAAATTTCAAGACCATTTCTTAAAACTAAAATAATATTTTCATTAAATGAAATCTATAACATTGTTCATGAAGTTTAGAAACTGAAATCAAATTTCTAGAAAAGTTTGGAATGAAATAAACATTATTCAAAATAAGATATTTCTCTTCAAATAAAAAATGGGATGTTCCTACTGCCTTGGCCGATACCGTAGCCCCATTGCCAATCCTCGTTGTCAACTCACCATCAGAAAGCTCTCTTGAAGAACTAAGAAGTTGCATAGAAGAACAAACATGATTTGTCACCCCTGAATCAATTATCTAGGAGGAGGTATCAACCTCAACTAGACAAGCTTCGAATACAAGTAAATCATATTTACTGTTTTTCTTTTTTTCTTTCAGTTAGTTAGTGGTAACTTGCCACTTGTCATAATGTTCTCTAACATTACAACCAGCATTGAGGGTTAGCTCAGTGATATCAAATTTGTTGTTCTCAATAGTCAAAATGATGTCAAGATCAGATTTTCATTTGGGATAGTTTTTCTTAGTTAGGGTGTTGCTAGAAAGCAGAGAAGTAATATGATTGTTCAAAGCCATTTTCTGAAAAATTAGTCAAGATGAATGTTTATAAGTTTTTGGAATAGAGATTTCAAAAAATAATCGAACAATTTAGGAAAAATAGAAGAAAAACCCATATTATATTCTCTCGATAATTCAACTAGTCATGTATAAATCTATCGCTGTAGGGTAGGTCAGCTTGCACACTTAGTTAAACAGAGACTCTTCTCAATTAATAAGTATATTTTTGAAATAACTCCTTATTTCCATACTTATTAACTACCAAATTAGAAAATGTTTGGTCAAAGATATAATCAACATATTTGATCTCATATCTTTATGAGTAAGACCTACCATTTCAAATTTCTAGACTTAACCCAAGCGTGCCGCCGTAGGGTAGGTCGGGCTTGAAATATATCTAAAAATGTTATCCTAGAAGATCTAGCCTTGTTATTGAATTGAATGGACACCACCCATAGGGGAACAAAATCAAAGCGCCTCGAGGCACCGTTCAACTCTCACGGTGTTAAACTAATCGTGGAGACTAACAAATTTATTAATTACTCATTATTAAAGTGCGATTGTATTTTATTATATAAAGATAACCTTTTATCTTTATGAATTAAATTCAATAACCTTTAAATCTTGTCATTTAGATTTTAATCTATGAATTTAATTCTTTCATAAATTTCAAGAATCAAATTCTTATGAATTCTTTAAGATAACTATTATCTTTTTAGAAATTAATATTAAAAACATTTTAATAATCATATATTAAAATTTAATATCATATATTAATCCTTGAAATTAATTTTATATAAAGAATCATATTCTTGTTATTTATGAAATTAACTAGATTAGTCTTAGATTTAATAATCTCATTATTAAATTAACATCACGTATTAACTCAACCTAAGACTATTTATAATTTCATAACTTTATTTAAGAATCAAATTCTTAATATTATAGTTCCAAACCATTCATTTAAAAACCCCTTTTAAATATGTTTGGAATCATAATAATATTATCTTTGTTGATTAACTAAGACCCTATATAATAGGCACAATCATGATTATTCAAATAGTCCTAATCAATAGCTTTATGATGCATAGGATGGATATTTTAAATTTCTATTTTGTATGTTAAAAAAATAATTCATCAAATAAATTATTTTATTTTAATGATCGTGGGCTATCTCATGGCCAAACTGTTTGAACTAGGCTTAGGCCCAATTTGCTTTAAAAGCCAAGGCCCAAATTGAACTTATAATGCCCAAAGTTTGGTTTTAAAATTGTAATGAGATTGTGGGTAGTTGGCAAATGCTTTGGTTTTTATTCCAAAGGTGGAGAATTCAAATCTCTTCACTAAAGATCTTTTGCCAACCAGAATCAAATAAGGAAACCGCTTAACGCCCACCTCTTAACGCCCAAAACCTTGGAATGACGAAAGACACGATTAGAGAGAAAAAAAAAATGTTTGGGATTCTATTTGATGTGATAAAATTATGATCAAATAGTAGATCCTCTCTTTACTTCAAAAATCAATTCTCAATGTGGCAATTAATTAAATCATAAATACTTCTTAACAGCCTATTATACTCTCTGAATCGCAAGAAGTTGGGTCAAATGTACCAAGGTACTACCAGTAGCCTCCATCTTAGTCAAATTCCATGCCCATAAATCTTGGGATCTATATCCCATGCTCAACTTTTAAGCAAATAGTACACGATAAAAGTACCCATAACAGCATACCAAATATCAAATATTTATATATACCTATCCAAAACATGTAAGCTAAATATCAAATATTATAAAATATGTAATATCACATATCACACAATCATGACAATATTAATATTAGTACATGAATACGAGTTGTTGGTATTCAATAAAAAAAATATATCATCATATATATGTGCAGCGGAAGCATGCGGAACATGCATAAAATTAATATTATCATATCAAAAGAAAAAATTATCATAATTTTTCTAAACATAAAAACATATCAATATGTTAAGGTCTCGAAAGGGGAAACATGCCCTACTACCGGATTCAAAGCTATGAAGGAAGAATCCCACGGTAGAGTTTACGGGCCAAGGTACTTCATAAAATACCTGCAAAATAAAACAAAATCGGTATTGAATTAGAGAGTGGGCTCACTCTTATTTTTCTATATTCTCACAGCTCTAGCGCACATAAAAGAGAAAAAGAAGAGAAACTTTCTTTCATTTTTTCACGTTCTCTGAAAGTCCAACTTATGCCATATTTATAGTTTCTAGGTGAATCAAAAAAAATCTATATCTAAATTAATTTAATTTAGATAACCTTTATCCGTTACAACCTATTTTGACCGTATGAGAACAATTCTCACATGTATATCAACTCCTTGATCATATCAAGAAAAAAGTTATTTTCTTATTTGTAATTAATTTATAAATAATATTTAAATTAAATATAATAATATTTAAATTATTAAATCTAATTTAATAATTTTAGATATTATTAATTCAAATATCTAATAAATTAAATTTATTATTTTATTTTTAATATTTTAATACCATATTATCAAAATATCAAAAATTAAAATTTCTCTCTCTTCATTAACTCATAATATGCACCACTTACAAGAGCAAAATTCTCTTGTATGATATTCCACAATAACATTTATATGTAACGATTCATATCAATTATATAAACAATGTGTCTAAACATATTTTTATTTTATCCAATAATTAATTTATTATACCAAAATAAATGTAGAAAAATTAATCAATCAAATTATTTATTTATCTTCATAATAAACTCTTTATTATAAAGTTTTAATAAATATTTATTTAAGAAAAATAAAATTAATCACATTAATTATTCAATCCAAGAGTATTCGATGCGATTAACCTAAAATGGTATGGAGACCATGAACCCATAATTTTAAGCTCAAATAAACTTGAATAAACTCAATTAAACTCTTTAATTGATTATTCAGTTTATTAATCTCAAAGTTATTCCACTAAAAACTCGAGACTACACTCTTAAAAATTACAAATTAATTTTACTCAAAAACTTTAGTCATCCACTAAAATAATCATTACATATAATTCAACCTTCTATAATTAGTCCATAATTAGAGCTAGATGAAATAACCGTTGTGCCCCTCTAATTATCTCTTGTTCCTTAAATAACATTAGTTCACTAGTTAAAAAGTTAATTTATGATTGGATCATAAATTGCGCTGTTTAGCTGCATAATCAACACTTAAAGAAACTAATTTTAAGCTTCTTTTTAAAAACCATAGATTTTATATCTTTAAATCACATCCCAACCCAATGTGTTATTAAACCTCTATGGTATAAGTATTGGGCCCAACATTAAATGATCGTTAACAAACAAATCAAAAAATCCAATAGCACAATCAAGGAGTCTGTGATTAAATCAGGATTAAGGTTGATTTACATATGATTATCTTGTGACATAAATTAAATTCTTTATAACGGTCTTAAATAAAGATTCAAATTATGTTGGTCCAAGTCCTATATAATCTTATTATATATAATGCCTCCACTAAGTGTCTCTACACAGCAATTGAAATAAGATTGTTACATTCATAATGTTTATGAACCGTATTAGTAATTAGCGATAGAAGATCCGTACTTTTATCAATCATGGACATGTTTAAATATATTAATTGTAATTTTAATCCTCTTGTATGCATTATACTAAATTATAGCCTCATAATATATTTGGATTTCATATAAACATTTATTTTCATATAAATGAGGCAAGATTGAAAAAAAAAATGCTTCTTTTATTAATTCATAAAATTAAAAGTATAAATATATCTAATTTTGAGGGCACTATTCCTAACAAGATTATGGGCTAATATGGCTTTGATGCCAAGTCAAGCGTCCATGCGAGCCCTATGAGTAGAGGATTTGGTGCAAAGTCAAGCATCCACGCGAATCCTATGAGTGGAAGCCTTATTCTCAAAAGAGAGTAGGACTCTTAATTAGTGTCTCACATCTCTTAAGAACACCCATGATCGGAGACGTTTGGCCTTAATTTCTTTCTCGGTGCTTGCGTTCTTCACTCTAAAACTTTCAACTTCTTCCTCTTTAACACCACGGCCAAAAGTATGGATACCTTTGAAGGCCCTGATAACCTTCAAGCTTACTGACGATCCTTTGCTTTTCATTATCAAGCTGCTTCTATTATTTGCTTACAATGAGGTGAATCTCCGTTATTTAATCTGACCTAATGATTTGCTGCGCATCCTAATTGTAGAGATCTTTAAACCATCTTGCATGTTGCACTCGACCATGCTCTAAGAAAATTTATTTTAACATATGATTATCTCTTCCGCAACAAGAATACTTATATTAACGAGTGCACAAGTCTTTCCAGAAGGCGGATAAGATGAGTGCACCGCCTTCTCCTTTACGTCCTTGGCTTATGGTATTTTAGATTGACATGATCCTAGATACCTTAAATATTTTAACAAGACATGTGTTATTATAAATATTAATTTATTATTTTAGAAAAGTATAGGCATGTAATGTGGCTAATGGAGCCACATGTGAGTTAACGGTTAAGACTACCTAACGGCGGAAGTCGAAAGGATATTGCCATGTCCGGACTCGGCCCCGACCTCTAAGGTAGCCTCGTCTTCAAACTTGGCCCCCAACCTCCAGTCGGCCCCAGCCTCCAAGGCGGCTTAGCTTCGGACTCGGCGGCCTCGTATCCAGACTCGATCCTGGCATCCAAGGCGGCCTCATCTCCGGACTCAACCCTAGCGTCCAAAGCAGCCTCGTCTCTGGACTCAGCCCTAGCTTTCAAGGCGGCCTCATCTCCGGACTGGGCCCATCAACTGCCTGCAGCCCACGTGCCTGATAAGACCAGGCCCAATAACTGCCTATGGCCTGAATGTTTGATGGAACAAGCCTCACTAATTCTGACATGGAGCCCAAAAGTCATCATCCATTATGAAGTACCAATTACTCAGATTGAATGAGCCCAAAAGTCATTATCCATCATGAAGTACTAATCACTCAGATCAGATGGGACCAAAAGTTATTATCTATCATGAAGTACCAATCACACAGATCATATGGGATCAAAAGTTATTATCCATCATGAAGTACCAATCACTTAGATTCCACAAAGTCATCGTCCATCATGAGGCTCCACGTGATGCTAGATGACAAGTGATATCAATAAAAAAGTAAGAGGAACCCCCAACCAGGTAGATCCACAACTCAGCACACTTGAACTCTCAGACACTTAGAGAGCCAAATAGATTCTAATTCTCTCTCGAGCTTCTTCAAGTTCACGATTATAATTTTGATCTGACTTAAGCGTCGAAGGGTCTCCGTCGAAATATTCGGTCTCGAAAACTTCTTGCAGGTCTCAGCGTAGAGTGAAGCTTCATCAGCAAGTTCACAGTGCACTCACAGACGCTCATAAGCATCAGCTCATAGTGATCAAGCATCATTAATATGCAAATGAGATCCCAGTTCTAATTATTCATTCGTTTGTTTCTTTGTTTGAAGGTGTTCCAATATTTTTCAATTGATGAATCTATCAATCATAGTCGTCTATGTATGATGCAACGGTTGTGGCCGAGTAGATCTTACACAGTACATATCATACCATGTTGAGCTCATATAATCATGAACATCACACCATATATCACAAATTTTTCACTTTGGCCTTGAACTCTAAAGGGCGTTAATTAGTATGATCTTTTAATTATGGATCACGAAGTCTCTCTAAAATTAATCATCCTGCATGCTAGAGTAGAAAGGAATCATGCAATATAATGATTTTATTATAACCAAGACATTAGTTACGGGTGATGCTGCTGCCATCGTTATTGTGTTTTGTTAATTTTATATAAATTAATAAAATATTATATAAAATTGATATTACATGTAGCATTTGAGTCAATTTTTGTTCTTTTTTAAAGCTTAAAATTTTGCTTCCAAAAATTTAAAAATCTTTATAAACAATTAAAAAATTAAGAAGATATTCATCCCACATTCATTTTTTATTAAATTTTTAATAAACCCATAAATCATTTATAAAAACAAATTAAAAACAATGGTAGAAGTAACATGGCAAATACTTTATTGATTTAAAAGAGCAAAAAACAGCTTTCACGCGGCTACCGCACTGGACGCGGAGGGAAGAGGAGGGAGAGACAGCGTCTTTTTTGCTTGCATGGGTTTTACTTATGATTTTTCCTAACGAAGACGTACGTGCATGGGTTTAGAGACCGGACCGGAGACTCAAACGCGGACGACTAGAAGCGCAGCGCCATAATTTTATTTTATATCAGTATGGATAAACGCTACGTCTACATAAACAGAACATCTTAAAGGTGTATCCTTTCTATACATCTTCTATGAAGGAGGGTCCTGGCATTAAACACCCCTTGGACGTATCCACATATATAACCCTGTAGGAAGTGGGTTCCAGAGTCATGTAACATAACACCTCTAGAGTGTGTCCTCTATATATTCCCATATGGAGGTGGGCCCTGATGAACCAAAGTCATGAGCATATCATGTTGTATCCTGTCATAGCACATACCAGGAATTTATCCTTCACATATTCGTCGTGTGAAGGATGGGTCTCGATTAATCGAAGTCATGTAGCATATTATGTTGATCCTATCACAATGCTTTTAGGGATGTATGTCCTTCACATATTCATCCTGTGGAGGGTGGATTCCGATTAACCGGAGTAATGTAACATAACATGTCATATATGCCATAGTGAACGTGATGGCACATAATAACATATTCACAAAATATCATTTTCATGTCACATTTCAAAATAGCATGTATTGTTGCTAAAAGCATTACAACATACTTTTAGTACCAAATCCTTTTTTATTTTAAATAATATACTATATATTAGTATAGCATTTAAATCTATAATTTTATACTTAATAATTCATAAAATCATGATAAATAGCTTACTTACCTCATAGTGTTAATCCAAAAGTGTAAATCAGCTATTAGGGCACCTCGGTACATACAATATCATTTTTCATATTTTTAATCTTCAAAATCAGCATATCAAAATATCTTCTAAACTTTAACCAGTCTAACATGTAACCAACTTGGGGCTTAAATATCTTCAAATATATAAGCTCAAATGAGAAAATAAAAATATCCCAAAAAAATTAGGATCAACACTGATTCAAACCTCATTTTTCATTTATTAGGCCTGGCCGATTTTAGGTCCCAAAAAATCAGCACAAAGGCCTTACTTGGGCCGAACTATGCCCAGGCACTTCCTTATCCTTTCTTCTCTCTCTCTCTCCCCTGGTTCATCCGAACCAAGGGGTGGAGGGGAGTGGCCGGTGGCCCCTCTCGGAGCTCGCCTGCCACCGGCGACCAGCCTAGTGCTGGC
Source organism: Calamus simplicifolius (assembly GCA_900491605.1). NCBI lineage: Eukaryota > Viridiplantae > Streptophyta > Magnoliopsida > Arecales > Arecaceae > Calamus > Calamus simplicifolius. Next base: position 854,560 of record UESW01004201.1, read on the forward strand.
CGCCGGCGACAGCCTCTTCCCTCCCCCTTCCCCTCTTTTTTTTTCTTTTTTTTTTTCTTCTTCTTCAGCCGGCGAGGGAAGGCCGGCCAGGGGCTCAGGCCTGACGAGCCGATGGGTACACTGCCAGGCTCGAACCAATATGCAGGAGCTGGTTTGGCTCTCGTATGAGGGGAGGGCCTCCGGCATCCCTCTTCCCTTCCCATTCAGCCACGACGTGCGGTGGATGAGGAGCTTCCCCTTTTTTTCATGGTGAGGGGAGGGGACAGAGGGCGGCGTCTGTCCAGAATTCGTGGGCGGCACCTTCCCGGAAATTACCCACCGAGGAAAAACTTTCCCTCCCCACACGGTCCACGGGGTTTGCATTTAGCTTGCTTGCCGTTCTCCACTTCTCCTCTATGAAACCTCCGACTGTTCTCTTGGATGCATGCAGCCATATATGCACAAAGTCTAGAAAGATTACGTAGACCCAGATCGATATCTGAACCACTCCGAGACTAGCACTAGCGCGCGTGGACGTGGCACTCGATCTTTCTTTTCTGCTGCGATCTCTCAAACTATATGGATTCATGCATCCGCCACTATCTTTTGTGCCATTCCTTTCAGCCACAAGTCACAGACTTCCTTTGTTTCCTCTTGAAGATAATTCCAACCTCTCCATTCCATTTCACTTGCGATGTCAGCATCCACTCGGATGCAGATTGGCCTATAAATTCCCCTTCTCTTCGTCCACAAGAGTTTATAAGCACCAGCTTTGAGAGAGAGAGAGTGGAGAGATGGCAACTGAGAAGGCTCCTGCTGCGGCCTTGCTTCTCTTCTCCCTTGCCTTGGCTTTGCTCACCACGGAGAGCCGTCCTGTCCGGAAGGACTTGGGAGTTGGGCTTGGCCTCGGGCTCGGGGTCGGTGTGGGCGTTGGGGCTCGGGCTCTGGTTCGGGTTCAGCCTCTGGTTCCGGCTCTGCCTCCGGGTCTGGTTCTGGCTCAGGCTCGGGAGCGGGTTCGTACGCTGGCTCGGGCGCCGGGTCTTACGCGGGTTCGGGCGGTTCGGGCGCCGGGTCTTCGGCAGGTTCCGGCGCGGGTTCGGGGCGGGTCAAGGTTCGGGTCAGGGAAGTGGGAACGGCTCCGGGTCAGGGTCGGGGTACGGCGAGGGGCATGGTTCCGGGAACGGCTCCGGCTCCGGTTACGGTGAGGGTTATGGTTATGGCTCAGGGTCCGGTTCGGACGGTGGACGCCATGGATGATGACATTGTGCCTCTACTTGTTCGCGTTTGAATCCTCCGGTCCGATCTAAATCCATGCACGTCTTTTCTAGAATCCTTCTTCCACCCGCTTCCCTTCTATGGTGCGGCTACGGCATGATCAATTGTAAAAGCTTTTATGTTTTTTTGCGTCAATAAAGTGGTTGTTATGTTGCTTCTCCCTTCGCTCTTATATTCTATTATATATTTTATTTAGTATAATAGATGATATATGGCTTTTATTTTTTTTACTTTTAAAAATATGATAAAGAATGAATATCTATAATAAAAATCTTTTTAACTTTTGAATTGTTTATAAAAATTTTAAAATTTTTGGAAGCCAAGATTGTAGCGAACAAAATGGATGCAAATGTTATATGCATGCATCAATTTTAAAATGATATTTCACCAATTTATATGAAATTAACAAAAACACAATAACAGTAGCAGCAGCATTTGAAGCAGGCCGGTAACTAATCTCTTGGTTATAAAATCACTGTACCGAATGATTTCTTAATTTCTACTCGACACTATCGGTGTTGCTCCTGCATGCATGCAGGGATAAAAACAGTCAACAGGCCATATGATTTTTTTTTCTCCCTATTTTTAATGCGTTAAAAGCCTTGCTCACAAGGATCATGGATAATTTATTTATTTATTCGTTTTGAAGAGAGAGAGAGAGAAAGGAGCGGTGTACTTAGTGTGTGGTGTACCGAGTGTAAGGACTACTATAGTTATATGCGGGCTTAGCACTAATATATGCTTTATTTTGCTATGATTGATGGTGAGGTAGTTAGATAGACTACGGGATCCATATTTCAAAGACCAGATCATACCAATTAAAGCCCTTCAATGTTCAAGCCCAAAGCGAAAATCCGTGGATATGGCGTGATGTTCATAATTAAATGAGCTCAAGATGGTATGATATCCGTGTACTGCATAGGATTTACTCCATCACAACCGTTGCATCATACACAGATGATTAATGATTCCTAGATTGACCTTTTTCTAACTCATTCAAACTCATCACAACCTTCCTCTAACTCCAACCATGAAAAGAAAATTTTTGAAACTCATTCAAATTAACGAAGGAGAACCAAAGAAAAAAATGAATGATTAGAATTATGATCTCATTTCTGGTTTACTTCTCGAAGTGTGTACAAGAAGTAATCATCCCCTGAAATTTGAACATATTTTTATAATAATAAATTGATATTTATAATAACACATGTCTTGCTAAATATTTAAGGTATTTAGCATCAGGTCAATTTAAATACCATAAGCAAAGAACGTATAGGAGAAGGCGGCGCAGTGCACTCATCTCATCCTCTATCTGGAAAGACTAATGCGCTCATTAATGTAAGTATTTTTGTGGTGAAGGAAATAATCACATATCAAAATTAAATTTTTCAGAGCATAGACTGAATATAATATACCTTAAATTTAATTTTACATTAAATTTAAAAATATATTATTTGCTTATAACTCATTTATTTAATTAATTTTCATCTTAAGTTTTTGAGTCAAATGATTTTGATATGCTAATGAAGTTAATTAAGTCGTAGATGAGTTTGGAGCCCTACAAATGTATACGGAAGTTAGGAGTCCCTCTTTCCATTATATAAAAAGAAATTGTGATAAACATGCAAGATAATTTGACATGATACAGGCTGTTTAAGAATTTCTACAATTAGTGTGCGTGGAAAATACCAAGCATCCATATGTAAGATGATTGATTTTGAGCGGAAAAATAGAAGATGATTATTTTTCTTTTCCTCCATATAAAACAGCTTGTGTTCTACAAAAACGACAACGAAGTATCGGCTATCACCGAGCGAAGCAACGAAGAAGAAGAACTGGATTGTGACTCACGAACCGCATTCTTTTAAGGAAGCAAGCAAGGCGATCGGTTGCCTGTTCTTCTATGGAATGAGTGCGACGGCAAGTGAAAAAGGCACTACAAGAAAATGTCAAAATAGTGACGAAAATTAATGGTAAAAATTTTCATCACTAAATTGTGACGGTTTAGTAACAAAATAGTGACAAAAATTAAAATCAGTGACGGATTAGTTTTTTCGTCACTAACTGTCACTAAATTAGTGATGGACTATCACATCCATCACTAATTTAGTGACGGATTGCCCTTTCATCACTAATTCATAACAAATTAGTGACGAAAGAGTAATCCATCACTAACTTGGTGAGGATTGTTTTTTCGTCACTAATCCGTCACAAATTAGTGATGGAAAACAATCGTCACTAATTAGTGACGAATTATTTTTCATCACTAATCCATCAAAATTAGTGATGGATGGAAAATTCATCACTAATTTAGTGACGGATTGCCCTTCCGTCACTAATCCATAACAAATTAGTGACGAAAGAGCAATCCGTCACTAAATTAGTGATGGATTAGTGATGGATATTTCTTCCGTCACTAATCCATCACTAATTTAGTGACGGATTGGGCAATCCATCACTAATTTAGTGACGGATGAGGCAATCCGTCACTAACTTAATGATGGATTACTTTTTTGTCACTAATTCGTTACAAATTAGTGATTAGTGACGAATTATTTTCCATCACTAATCCATCAAAATTAGTGATGGATGAGAAATCCATCACTAAATTAGTGACGGATTGCCCTTTCGTCACTAATTCATCACTAATTAGTGACGGAAGAGCAATCCATCACTAAATTAGTGATGGATTGCCCTATCCGTCACTAATTTAGTGACGAATTGGCCTTCCGTCACTAATCCGTCACTAATTTAGTGACGGATTTCTTCATCCATCACTAATTTAGTGACATATTGCCCTTCCGTCACTAATCCATCACAAAATTAGTGACGAAAGAGCAATCCGTCACTATATTAGTAACGAATTAGTGACGGATTGCCCTTCCGTCACCAAATTTATATTTTTAATATTTTTTATTTGAATGAAAAGAAAGAAAGTAAAATAAAAAAATTAAAATTAATATAATAATATTTTTATTATAAAATGCATGTCTAATATTTTTTTAAAAGAATTAATATTAAAATAAAAATAATAAAATTTTTAAATTTTATTATTTTTATATATATGTATTATATAATTAAAAATATGCAGATGAATGACGCCATCACGTAGGCAACCTTAAGATCCCCTAAATTCGCTCCCAAACACATCAAAACCCTCGCCTACCCCAAATCCTCGCCCACTCCTCTCCTCCTCGCTCCCACCGCACCCCGCTCACCCGCGACCAGGCGCTCGACCGCGTCCTCGCCGACCTCGACTCTGCCCTCACCCATGGCGTCCCCGTCGACGCCTCCCTTTTCGCCTCCCTCCTCGAGACATGCTCCCAGATGCGCTCCCTACGCCACGGCGCCCGCCTCTGCCGCCTCATCCCCTCCGCCCTCCTCCGCCGGAGCCCCGACCTCTCCGCCAGGCTCCTCCGCTTGTATGCCTCGTGTGGCTGCGTCGACAAGGCCCATCGACTGTTCGACCAAATGCCGCAGCGATTTAAGGACAGCGCCTTCCCTTGGAACTTCCTAATCTCCGGCTACACCGACCTGGGCCTCTACGAAGACGCTATGGCTCTATATTACCAGATGGAGGAGGAGGGCGTCGAGCCTGACCGGTTCACCTTCCCTCGAGTTCTCAAGGCCTGTGCTGGAATCGGGTCGGTGAGCCACGGTGAGGCCGTCCACCGCCACATTATTCGCTCGGGTTTCGGCACTGATATCTTTGTGCTGAATGCGCTCGTCGACATGTACTCCAAGTGCGGCGATATCCAGAAAGCCCGGCAGATTTTCGACAAAATCCTCGACCGAGATCCGGTCTCATGGAATTCGATGATAACGGGTTACATACGACATGAACTTCTGCACGAGGCCTCGAACATCTGTAGAAGAATGTTTGAAGATAGGATCGAGCCAGACTCCGTTACCATCTCATCAATGCTTTCCGGGATCTCCTTGTCTTCTAGTAATAAGCTTGGGCTTCAAATTCATGGTTGGGTTCTCCGACATGGGCTCCAGTGGGATTTATCGGTCGCAATTCTTTGGTCGGGATGTATTCCGAGCACAACCAGTTGGATCGAGCTCGGTCAGTATTTGAAACAATGCCAAAAAGGATTTGGTGTCTTGGAATGCTATAATCTCTGCTCACCGTAGAGATCATCAGGTGCTTGACTGCTTAATTTATTTTCATTTGTCTTCTTTCTTTATTTGCTCAAACTATTTGATCTGTTTGCTACCGGCTGTGTTAAATTCAGTGACTTAGGACTTTGGGAATATTTATCTTCTTTCTCTGTGATAATTTGATGAGTACTTTTGTGTGCGGGTGTCGGTGCTGGGTCACAATCTTTTCTAGTAGATTGCATTGGTTGCCTTCTCATTTGTCTCTCTTTCGATTACATCGGTTGGTGGATGTGATGATATCAATAGATCTATAGAAGCACGGACTTGGAGACTTGAATGCATACTACCCGTGAACAATTTGGGATCAGAACAGCATGTTGTCTTGAACTTTTTCTTCTACTGTTTTAATGGCAAGCTTAACTATTTCTACCAGATTATGGTGGCATTAGCCTGTTGGCTTTATGGTGATGTGTATGATATTCTTGGATTTTTTTTATATTTCTCTAAATTGTGATGATTGATGACACACATTCCGTCAATAATCTATCACTAAATTATGATGGAATATTCGTGACGGACTAGTGACGAAAGTTTTAATGACTAAATTTTTATCAACAATCCGTCACTAAATTGTGATGGAATAGTGATGAAATATTTGTGATGGAATAGTGACGGAATAATGAGTGATGGATAGTTCGTCACTAATCCATCATAACTTAGTGATGGATAGTTCGTCACTAATCCGTTACAATTTAGTGACGGAAAATATGTTCCGTCACAAATTTTTGATGGAATATTCCATCACAAATCCGTCGCTATTATTTTGTGATGGATCTCTTTCCGTCACTAAATTTAGTGACGGCAAAAATGGTGACGATAAGTTTTTCGTCACTAATCCATCACTAAACCTAATTTGTGACGGAATAGTGACGAAAATTTTTGTCACTATTATGCTATTTTCTTGTAGTGAGGAGACACAGGCTCTAATATTGATGTTACGAAAGAGGGTGGAAGCAAAAGCTTGACCCATTAATCCAAGAACTGGGGCCTGAAAGTGGGTCACCCTTAAACGAGCAAATCAAACTGCAGGAGATTTGAGTAGGAGAAATTTATTAGAGTTCTTTTGATCTATTAAATTATATCATATCGAGATTGCTGCAATTTCCTGTATTCGGGACCATGTTCCTTAACGGTAGACTGCATTGCTGCAGCAGCTCGCTTGCGGACCAATCATGCACGCGAAGAAGGGATGGGAGAAACTAAAAGGGACCAAATTATGTATTGGTGCTTAAACTTTGCTTAGAATTTTTTGAACTTTTAGTTATTGCAGTTTAGTTTCTCCGATTTGAAGTTGCTGTATTTCTAAAGGAAAAGACTTTGTACACCGCCTCTGGTGCAGTAAGTCCTACGTGGGCTGCACCGTTCGTTTTTATTGGTCCACATACGCACGACACCTATTAAAAAATGTTAAGACATCCCAAGAAAAAAACTTATGACACCCTAGTTTTAAGCTTACGACATCGTAGTTAAAAAGTGAAGACACTCATTCAAAAAGAAAAAAAAAACTCATGACATCCTAGTTTTAAACTCACGACACCCTAGTTTTAAGCTTAAGACACCCATTCAAAAAGGTGTCTATACACAACTTCCAAAAAAAAGCCACATTAATATCCGTTCAGCTTTTTTTTGGAATCCATGTACATACACTTTTTCTAAACGGGTGTCTCAAACTTAAAACTAGGGTGTCGTGAGTTTAAAACTAGGATGTCATGATTTTTTTTTTGCTTTTTGAACGGGTGTCATGGCTTTATAACTTCGGTGTCGTGGCTTTATAACTAGGGTGTCGTAAGTATTTTTTTGCTTTTTTAATAGGTATCTTTATTTTGACATGACGTGCATTAATATGAGCTTTTTTTGGAATTTGTGTACAGACGAGTGGATGTCGTGGCTTTATAACTACGGTGTCGTGGCTTTATAACTAGGGTGTCGTAAGTATTTTTTTGCTTTTTTAATAGGTATGACGTTCATTAATACCAGTTTTTTTGGAATTTGTATAGACGAGTGGTGTCGTGGCTTTATAACTACGGTATCGTGGCTTTATAACTAGGGTGTCATAAATATTTTTTGCTTTTTAATGGGTATCTTAGTTTTATAACTAGGGTATCGTAAGGTTTTTTTTGCTTTCTTAATAGCTATTTAATTTTGACGTGACGTTAATTAATACCTGTTCAATTTTTTTTAGAATATTTACAAAGACCTTTTTGAACGGATGTCTTAAGCTTAAAACTAGGGTGTCGTGAGTTTAAAACTAGGATGTCGTGAGTTTTTTTTTTTTTTTTTGAACGGGTGTCTTCACTTTTTAACTACGGTGTCGTAAGCTTAAAACTAGGGTGTCGTAAGTTTTTTTCTTGGGATGTTTTAACATTTTTTAATAGGTGTCGTGCGTATGTGGACCAATAAAAAAGAACAGTGCAGCCCATGTAGGACATGCTGCATCGGAGGCGATGTACAAAGTCTTTTCCATTTCTAAAAAGTTAGGTCAGTTAAATCAATGAATTTGAACTAGTGTCGTAAATTGAAAGGACAAAAGCGAAGGGTCCAAACAATGTACTATATCATATTTTAGCACCATTAATTATGAGTTGAAGAATTAGTCTCTTCCAACTGTAAGCTAATTTTATCTTTTTGGCTGGCTAAAAGTGGCCAACACTGTCAGCTGTGAGTTAGGGAGTTAATTTCTCCCAACTGTGAACTAATTTTATCTTCTTGGTTGGCTAAGAGTGGCCAACACCGTCAATTGTGAGCTGATTTAATTTTCTTCTTTTAACATAAAGTCTAAAAGTGGATGCCCATCAACTGTGAGTTGAGGAGTTGGTCTCTCCCAACTGTGAGTTGACTTGGGGCTTCTTCTTGTATGGCTGAGAGTAGCCAGTAATCTGTTGCAGGTGTATAATTTGAGTTAAGGCCTTACTCAGTTGATTGTTGGCAGATGAGGTAGAATTGGGCCGTTGAGGCAGAGATGAAGCTGCTATGGTTGAGATGAAGCCGCTAAGGCTGAAATGAAGCGCAACCCAGATGGCTGAGTGGGTCGGAGTCCTATCCAAAAGGCTGGAATGAAGCTGCTGAGGCAGAGATGAAGCCGCTGAGGTTGAAATGAAGTGCAACCTGGATGGCTGAGAGGGTCGGAGTCCTATCCAAAAGGCTAGAATGAAGCTGCTGAGGCAGAGATGAAGCCGCTGAGGTTGAAATGAAGCATAGCCGGCCGAGTGGCTGAGTGGGTCGGAGTCCTATCCGAAAGGCTGAAATGAAGCCGCTGAGGCAGAGATGAAGCTGTTGTGGTAGAGATGAAGCCGTTGAGGCTGAAATAAAGTGCAGCCCGGATGGCTGAGTCAATTGTAGTCCAACTCGGATGGCTGAAATGAAGCCGCTGAGGTAGAGATGAAGCCGCTGAGGCTACAATGAAGCCGCTGAGGCAAAGGTAAAGCTGTTGAGGCTGAAATGAGGCCGCTGAGGTTGAGATAAAGCCGCTGAGACTGAAATGAGGCCGTTGAGGCTGAAATGAGGCCACTGAGGCAGAGATAAAGCTGCTAAGACTAAAATGAAGCGAAGTCTGGGTGGCCGAGCGGGTCGGTACTCAAAAGGCTGGAATGAAGCCATTGAGGCAGAGATAAAGCCGTTGAAGCTGAATGAAGTGCAGCCCAGATGGCCTAGCGGGTCGGAGTTATACCTAGAACGAGACTGGAATATTGAAGCTGTTGAGGCTGAGATGAGGCCGCTGAGGCTGAAATGAAGCACAGCCCGAATGATCGAGTAGGAACTTGCAAATTGACTGTAGAAGAGTTGCACAGTGTAAAATTTGTTACAATTGTTTTGACCTATTAAAATTATATCATATCGAAATTATTACAATTTTGACCTCGTTTCTTGACATTAGACTTGCATTGCTGCAGCAATTCGCTTGTGGACCAATCATGCACATGTAGTGAAAAGAAAATAAAAATAAAAATATACTTTTTAATCCTTAAATATTCACTTAAAATTTATTTTTATTCTTAAATTTTTTTATTATTATAATTTAATTCATTATATTCTTAAATATTAATACTTCTTTTGGGAGATTAAAAATGATAGATTTTATTTTGAAATTATGCATATGCCATGACACCAAAAGAGTTTTCAAAATTTTTAGATTTTATTTTAAGATTATATATTATAAACTTTATTTTGAACTTATACAAACATCACAAACTTTGAATAAAAAAAAGGGCTTTCAAAATTTTTAGAAGTGACCATTAATATCTATTACTGTACAAACTTATCATTAACGTGAGAGAAAAAATGAAGTATCAGGCTAAGCCATAGTGGGAACATAACCTGCCCAAGTTGCAGCATGCCGTCGCACGGGAGCAAGATTAGAAAATATTAGCCATATTTATTTTCACATCCGAATCTAATTAGATAAAAGTACAAGTTTGAGCATCCTATTACATCTATGTCTAAGAAAGAAAATTAGATACTGAAGTAAATAGGTAATTATGTGACCTACATTTTATATAGCACCAATCAAATTTTGAAAGACAAGTACTATTATTTATTTTAATAATTAATATTAACATATATGTAAAATTTTGTAATCTTTACCAAAAACATCAACCAATTTTGTTAACATATTATTTATTAAAGTTAGTTTTTATTTAACATTGTTTTTGATTTTTAGTTCTCAATGTTTATATTATTATATTTCTTATATATATATATATATATATATATATATATATATATATATATATATATATATATATATATATATATATATATATTTCTCCGCATCACTGTGCTGCGCTTCTCTATCATTACAAGATTATTTGTGTTACAGAGACATATAATGAATTTTTAATTGGGATAGGTTATAGTAAATGTAATATATGGAGTTTCCATGTCACATAACTCTCTAAACCTTTTTTTTTTTAAAAGAAGGCTATATAACTATTTTGAGCTCGGGTATCAAGTGGGTTTATGATTAAAATCCAATGTCAGAACAATATTGTAAACATTCTTTTCATGTTAGGGTACTGCAGAAAGTTGAGCTGTGATTATTAAGATAAAATATGAGTACTTATTCAGAAATTGTATAAACAGATATTTGATGTTTTTGCAATTACTGATAAACCAAGTCTTTTACATATGTAACATTAATTTAGCATGCCTTTTATTGATTGAATATCTGAGGGACTGAAGAATAAATAGAAAGGCAGCCTATATAAATGCATTGCAATTTATCATCCAAAAATACACAATCTCTTCCATCTAATTCCATGAGTAGCAATACTTCTAGTAGCTATAAGCAACTTATTCATAATATATTGAGTGTTCCATTTGTGTTTATTTTTATGAAGTTGTTCAGTAAAACTCAAAGAGTTGTGAATATAATCTCAGAATTGTGCCACTATATATGGCTGTAGTTACATGTTCTAAGTTGTGGGTCCCTCTGAAGATTTTTCGATGCTTGAATGGCCACCTAACTTGCGCCTGATCAGGCTGCCCTGGAATTCTGTTGCATCTAGTTTTTATTTGACTTTTAGTGCTTAAATATTTTTAGTTTCCTTTTAGTTTCCTTGAAAGCTTTATCTGAACCTTTTTTCTTCTTTTATGACTAAGAATACCTGTGGAGAATATGTGGAGAATACTTCATGCTTATCTTTTATATTGTTGTGTGCTTGTTTATGACACGGCATTGGTACTTATGCCAGACCCTGCGTCGACACTCAGGCTCGATTAAAGGTCGGTGTTTCAACCCGGTTTCATGTCGGTACATAAGCCTATGTTGGATCGGCGTTTAATGCGCCCCGATCTCAACTTCAGTCTTAAAGCTCTGGTTTTAAATTCTGCATTTGGCTCCGGCCTCGGCACCGATGTCAAGTATCGGCCATGTCCTAACTACAGCGTCGGTTCCTAAAGGGAATCTACAATCTTGGCCCCGGCCTCACTAAAATGAGCACGCGAATCTCAAAAATTAACAAAAAGTTGCTTTTCATTGATTGCTAAACATCTTACAAAATTGTCGGTTCTTGCCGGGCCTCATTACAAAAAAAAAAAAATCAAGGCTCAGCCGGAGCTGGGCCATCATCCTTGGGAGCCTCGTCTGGCTCCAGCTCCTCGATTCCCTCGAGACCATAGAGTCTTTGTATTTTATCCTTGCAATCCTGAAACCGCCGTTATATGTGAAGGCAGTGGTCTCGATCAGCTCCTCGTCGTAAGCGTCAGACTTCCTAAAATTCTTTATAGCCTCGGTGCCTTCTTCTCAGCCATGGTCACCGCCGCCTTTAGCTCGGCTATCTCAGCATCGGATCGGCGGCGATTTCCTCGGCATTCTCAGCCCGCTCCTCGGCCGCTTTTATTTCAACGATGGCAGAGTGCAGTTGGTGCTTCAGCAAGAAAACTTCCTCTTCTGCCATTTTTTGCTTCTCCTCTGTCACCTTTTGTTTTTCCTCCATCACCTGAGCATTATCGAGCTCATTGGCCGTCTGGCGCTGAGCCACCTCAAGCGCCTCCTCTGCCCTTTTAGCTCGGGCTAGATTTCTAAATCGGGCGGCCTCGGCTTCGGCCTTAGCCCTTTGTGCCCGGGCCACCTTCGATTGAGCTGCCCCCAGAGCTACCTCGGCCTTTTCTGCTCTGGCCTCGGCTTGACTGGCATTTTCCTGCAGCTGGTTGAGGGTAGCCTCAACCTGGGATAAAAGACCTCGGACAACAGCTAAAGAGTTTATCGCCTGTACAAAAAATTATTCGGGTTAAGTAGAGGAAAATGAAGTCCTTGAAATTGACAGGGGAAGAACACTTACCCAGAGGTGAGCCACGGATGCTTCCCGGAAGAAGACAAAGGTCCCTTGGTTCTGAAGGACACTATGAAGCTCAGGTACATGGACCTGAGCAATCGCTCGGCCCAGCGGCTGTGATGCAACAGGATTGATTGGAAGGAAGGCGCGTCGGTCTTGCCTTCCTTCGCAGCACCGGTGGATGCTGGAGCCACCGGCGCTGGATCAGATGCCGATGGTGCCTCTTCCACTGGCACTTTAGCCTGTGGAGGCTCCTCGGCCATCGCCTCTTCGGTGGATAAGGCAGCTTCTGGAATTGGCCCTGTGGCGAGCCGGTTGGCTCCACCTCAGGAGCAGCAGGCGGTGGCGGTGGCGCTTTGGTCCTCTTCTCTAGAGGAGTGTTGGTCAAGTCGATGGAAGATGAGGGTGGTGTTGGTGAAGGCGATCGAGACCGTCCCCTTTCCTCGTCTTCATTTCTTCCTGAGGCTCCTCCAGCCTCGGCTCTTTTAACGACTTTGATTTTGGCCATCTTCTCGGCAGGGGCTCATCCGCTCGGGCCCATCTCTCCTTAGCGGCGGCTTTTCTCACTACTTGAGGCGATGGTGCCATACCTGCACAAGCCAAAGGATTAAAAAAAAGGGAAGAGGAGAACAGATGAAGGGATGAAAAGTTGTGGCTGCTCACCATCGTCAGGAATAAGGCCTGCTAGCCGAAGATTCTCCTCGGCTAGCAGCTTGTTGCATCGAGGGACGTTGGCAGTGATCAACTGTCCGAACTCCTCTTGATCTCTTGGAAGAATTGTCAGGTCCTTGTTTGGCTCGGTGTCGAGAATTCCCCACTCGGTCCTTACCCCCTCAACTTGGGTAAAGAAAAACCTATCTTTCCATCCTTTGATGGAAGTGGAAGATATAACTTAAGGGTTCTGGTTGGTCCGGGGCAAAGGACCACCATCCCAATTGTTTCCTAAGGGTATAAAACAATGGAAGAGAGAAATCCTAGCCTCTATCCCGTGAATGTGGCATAATACTAAGAAACTGATGATAGTCTGAATAGAATTCGGAACCAATTGAGCCAAAGATAAGGAATAACTGTCTAAAAGGTTAAGTATGAAAGGGTGAATAGGAAGGCGAAGGCCGGCCTTGAAATAAGTCTCATAAAGGGCAACCCTACGGGATAAGAGGAGGTTACCCTATCCTCGGGAAGAGGCCGGTATAAGCGGAGGTCAGTAGGGATTTGGTAACAAGCCCTTAGATTGATTATTTCTTGGGCGGTCATGACAGAGGCAGTCCCCTCGAGAGACTGCCTCGCAAAGGAAGATGTGCCAGCGATAGTCGGACGGTGCCAGATGGGAGCCCATCCGGCAGCCGAGCGATTCTCGATGGGAAATCGCTCGGCGGCTTGCCGCTGTTCCACAGGGGCACCCTCCGCGGAGGTGGACCAGCTGGGCGTGGGAGAAGAAGAGGGCTGTGGAAGGTTGGGGGAATAACCCCCTGAATCAGAGATCGAACACGAAAGAGATGAAGAGGCCATGGAAACAGAACTAACCTGAAGGATTTGAGAACTGAGAATCAGGGACGAAGAGCTCGGATGGTAGAAGATGGGCGAGCCGGACGTCCACTCACCATACCTCGCTCGCATCAGAGAGCTCCACAGACACTGCGGCTCTAAGAGATATCGAGAAGCATGTCTGGCAAGAAGAGCTTCTCTTCTAACAATCAGAGACTAAATTCCAAGACCACCTTTTTGGATAGGCATACAGACCGTGTCCCAGGATAATAAATGCATACCATGGCCATCTTTCATAGAGGCCCAAAGAAAGTCTCTGAAGCATCTCTCAATCCTCCTAAGATAGGTAATCGGAATGGCAGCATTCGAAAGAAGATACAGAGGAAGCGAAGAGAGAACCGATCGAATAATAATGACCCTGGCCATCATAGATAAACTAGTGACCTGCCACCCCTCAAGACGCTGATGAACCCTCCACTCAAGCTTAGAAAAGTCAGAACAACGGGGATGTCTACCTGTAATGGGGATCCCCATATACATAAACCGATCAGTCTGAGTAGAGATACCCGACAGATTAATAATGGCTTCTCTATAGATCTGGTGGTCTTCGGGCTAAAACATATAGAAGATTTGAGAGAGTTAACCCTCTGACCCGAAGCCAGACAATAGTTATGCACAATAGAATGTAAGGAAGCTGCATTATCAATGGAAGCCTGACCCAGAAGAATACAGTCATCAGTGAAAAGGAGATGGGAGACCGCAGGGCCCTGACACCTGGCCATGAATGGGACAATCCTCTAATTCAGCTGTGCCTGATGAAAAGCACGAGAAAGATCATCCACAGCCAGAATGAACAACAAAGGGGATAAAGGGCACCCCTGCCTCAGCCCCAAGTAGAATGGAAAAACTCCGTCAGGCTTCCATTGATGATCAGAGAAAAAGAAGGCCTCTGAATACATGCCAAGATCCACTCGATAAACAGATCTTCAAACCCAAACTCCTGGAGCGAGCGGTGCAGGAAAGACCAACTCAACCTATCATAAGCTCTCTCCATATCAAGCTTAACCGCCATAAGACAACGACTAGCTGGTGCTCTTTGAAGACCATGCATAAATTCCTGAGCGATGAGGACGTTATCAGAAATAGAATGCCCTCTAATATACACCCCCTGCTCAATAGAAATGAGGCGAGAAAGAGCAAGACGAAGACGGCCAGCTAAAAGACGAGCACATATCTTATACAAAGTAGTGCAAAGGCTGATAGGCCGAAAGTGCTGCGGGAGAGAAGCCTCCGAACGCTTGGGCACCAGAGAAATAAAAGTCCAGTTCCATTCCAGAGGAATGCTCTTAGTTTGGAATACAATCTGAATAGCCTGAACCACCTCGCGCCCAACAATCTCCCAATAGTGACGGTAAAAAAAAAAGGCAAAATCCATCAAGCCCAGGGGCCTTATCCGAACCAAGCTCCCAAAGAGCCATCCGAATTTCCTCCTCAGAGATAGGCCTGACAAGCATATCATTCTCCATGGCCGAAACCTTCCTAGAATTAGGAACTCGAACAACCGAAGCCCCCTCCCCATCGGACTCAGTCCATCTAGTCTGAAGAAATGGAGAAGCAAATCCCTAATAGAGTGGATGTCCTCCAGATTGTGCCCTTCAGCATCAACTAATCTCCGGATCCTGTTAGCGGACCGCCGCTTCAAAGTGGCCTGATGAAAAATCTGGTATTATGAT
This sequence comes from Calamus simplicifolius, assembly GCA_900491605.1. Taxonomy (NCBI): domain Eukaryota; kingdom Viridiplantae; phylum Streptophyta; class Magnoliopsida; order Arecales; family Arecaceae; genus Calamus; species Calamus simplicifolius. The sequence goes on from UESW01004201.1 coordinate 869,969, forward strand.
CCCCTCACATATCTACTGAACCCTGGATCTCTGCCTCCAAAACATCTCCTACTGACGAAGAAGAGAGTGATGGTGAGCCAGCGAGTCCCGAAGAAACAAGAGGTCTGAATCCAACAAAAACCCATCCTGGTCCTCCTTCTCCTGTAAGGCAAAATATCGACTTCTACCCATTCGACTTGTCTAACCAGATCCCCAACCTCCAGTCTATTCCATCTGGATAGACGACGTATAGCCAGTATAAGATGCCGAGATAACCTATAAATAGCATTACCCCTGACAGAAAGGTGCCAAATCTGAGAAATGATAGACCGAGCAGCAGAATGGACCGTCCAAAACTACTCAAATCTAAACTGTCTGCGGTGATACATAGCAACCTCCGTAGAAATCAAAATGGGGCAATGATCAGAAGCAATCCTAGGAAGGTGTGCAACAGTAACCGCAGGAAACCTATGAAGCCACTGAGCCGTAGCCAAAGCTCTATCGAGTCTCTCCCAAACACGAGCCGAACCTTGACGGTTATTACACCAAGTGAATTGGGTCCTCGAATACCCCAAATCCAACAGCCCCAAGGATACGATAAATGTTCTGAACTCACTAACATCAGCTGAGGCCGTAACCCATCTACCTCCTCGCTTTTCGTTAGCCTCAGTGATACAGTTAAAGTCACCGGCAATGATAGATGGGAGGCCCTGAGCAAGAAGGGAAAGCAACTCAGACCACAGGATCCGTCTCTCCTGATAATCCATACTTGCATAAATAACTGATAGAAGCCAAGGATCAGAGGACCCCTCAGAGACTACAAGACCTATCTGCTGGTTGCACTGATGAAAAGCATCAATCGTAACAGCAGTGGCACGCCAAATGGCCAGCATACCTCCAGACAAACCCTCAGCCTCAACCGCATACGATGACCAGGATCGAGAAATCTATCTCCTAAACTGAGCCAACTGTCACCCGACAACCTAGTTTCCAAAAGAATACATATATCAAAATTGTGAAGCTGCACCAATCTACGAAAGGAGGATCGAAATGAAGGATTTTGAGCTCCTCTAACATTCCAAATTAAGATCTTCATTTACAAGGATGATAAAGTTGGGACCCCACCCTGGTCCTCCACCATCGCAATATCAAAAAGGCACCCACTGGATGAGGTACCACCCTCAGCTAACAAAGATGAACCAGCCTCCGGATCCTCCAGTCAACAATAGCCAGAGGAGACTGAATCGGAGACAGGGAACCAGATCTCATGTTATCACTATCTGAAACCTCCGAGGAAAAACCGA
>UESW01004201.1:871343-890554 GCA_900491605.1 Calamus simplicifolius
CTATGATTTGACTGTATAACGTGGTTTACTTACTGAGTGTAAGCTCACAAAATTCTTACAATGTTTTTATCAGAGCCACGAGGTTGAAGATGGATTGGTGGGGTGATGGATCTTCTATTAAATAAAACAAGACCATTATTTTGTAGTAGCCCCAATATTACATATGTGTAGGGCTTGATGCCCAGACTTTATTATTGTAGTGTATAAGGGTGTTAGCCCAAAACTTTTATTAACGTATTTGACTTGGTTTTTATTTATAATGGTGCTTTATGTTGAAAAATATGATGACGCCTTGCGTGCCCGGCACGTGACGGGTTGTCACCCTAGCCCGATATTGGGTCTGGGGCGTGACAGCTTTAGTGGTATCAGAGCTTAGGTTATGACCCTAGGGACACGGACATATTGACATGATAACAGGTAAAGAACTTATGACCCTAGGGACATAGACATATTGACATGATAACATGGAGAGAACATATTTTGATGACATTATACTTAGAGTCACCTGACACTTTAGTTTATGATGATATTAACCACATCCATTTACCAGGAATTAGTTATGGCTCGCCGTACTAGGAGCCAGCAGTATAAGGAGGACTCTCTGGCCGGTAATGCTGATCAGCCAGTGGGTCAAGGAACTACTGGAGGTATGGCCCCTACCAACCCAGTAGGAACTGAGCACCAGCGATTCCAGTCCGAGATGCTTCAAGCTCTCTCGGGTATGGCGCAGTCTATGCAGGACATGCAGCATCAGAGTATGCAGCGGAAGCGTGGTGGGCCCATAACCCACAGGACCTAGGTTATGACCTTAGGGACATATGCATAATGACACTCTAGGCAAAATACTTGGATGATATGGAGACAATTATGACTTTCAAGGAATTTCAGGATTTATGCTTTGGAAGCTTGAAATTTAAAGTTATCAAGATATTAATTGAATTACAAATTTGATAGGATGAACCATCGCAAGCCAATGATATTGTGAGACTCCCAAGCTAGTGACTTGACCAATGGGGAGGTCAAGGGGCTTCTAGAGGTTTTAGCTCTATCAAACTTGTTGGAAATGATTCGTAGTAGTTTCAGATCTTTAAATAATATGGGAGATGAAATTGTAATTGGATATGCAATAAAAGATAGATGAATATATGGAATAAACATAGTAGTAAAAAATTGCAATTGATGACTAATATGACTAAGATAACATCATTATGTTCATATTGCAATTGAGTTGATATGTGGATTTGGAGTTAGTAAATCTAAATTTGAATGTGGTTGTATATAATGAATTTTATTTGTAGAACTTACATTGTTGATATTGTAAGTTTAAGATTATGAGCTAATCTGCTGGTTATATGAATGATTAATATTGATGATATTTTGGGAATGAAATAGTTAACTACATATTTTTGATCAATTGCAATTGAGTACTTTTGAATTTGAGTCTAGATGGATAAGTATATATAGTGAATTTTATTAAGAGAACTTTTATTATGGATATTGCATGTTCAAACTGATTGTTAATTTGCTAGATGTGGAGATGGTTGATATTGATGCTAATGAAATAGTTGACTGTATATTATATCTTGATGGACCATTTAGGAAGAATATACAATTTTAAATTCTGAGACAATTACTGTTTAAGTTTTGAGAGCAGTAGACTCTATTAATCTTTAGAACTGATTTTGGCTATAAATGATCAAATATTTTGATGGTAGAAAGTGAAATATTTTAGCAATAATAAGAATAAGATAAATTTCACTATAAAGAATTTTATGGGAATTTTCATCTGTTAATAGATTTCTAAATCAAGATATCTATTCATTAATTTATCATGCATACTTATTGTACCTTTCTTCATAGTTTCTACGTAGATATCTTTCTCCAGGATGGATAAATTATCAATCATCCATAAGTGGCATGATATTGTTAAGAAAATAGGAGGGAGATGATTTTATTTTGATTATTATCAGTTATGGATTATGGTTAAGGGTACATCTATTATCACTTTCAAGTCATAGAGAGATTACTATAATTTTTTAATTATGACTTTCGGATGGTAAGTGCAATTTCAATCTTTATTGACCTTATAAGTCTTGTATCCATCTGAGCTAGATTGGTGAAGTCACTTTGAGATATTTGAAGGGTTTAAATTAGTTGGTCATGTTGTGGCATGAGACATTGCATAATCTATAGATGATTTTGATAATAATTGGAAACAAATAATCAATTCAAGAAATTGAATCATTTAAATTGCATTATTTATTGAGGATATACTGACCTATTCAAGAGAAATTGATTGGTTATGGTGGTATTACTGATAAATATGGAGGAGATAAAATAATTATACTGATGATTAATGATGGCACTATTATTCAAAGAAATTAAATTAGTTGATTATGATAATTATGATAGATATCCTAAATGATTGGCTTAATGTTCGTTGATGTTAGCTTGAAGTATTCAAGAGTGAAACCAAGTATGTTATGATGATTAAAATAAGTGTCGTAATGCTTAATGGCACATTCAACTATTTATGAGTTGAGAGGGCATTAGAAGAAAACTATCTTATATTTAATTCAAAAGAACTTGGAACTGTCTTATCGAGGAATTAGGAGTACCTGATGTGTTACTAACCTTAAGAATGGATGACATAATACATGTGATGAACTCTATGATATTTATGATGATTGGGTTGTGAGAAGTTAAGGTATAAAAAAAAAAAAAAAGGGGACATGAATGAAATACTTCTTAAGGAATTTAATTTTATTTGGTAGAAAGATTAAATTAATTTTGAAAGTTGGACATGTCATTTGGGTGCTTGGAAATGAAATAAAAGTTTGCTAGTGAGTATCTTTAATAGTACAAAATTGTGGACATTTAATTTCAAGGATGAAATTTTAGTGAGATAAAGATGTTAATAATTGTTTATTGGTAAACTGCATAAATTGAGTCTGAACCCATTTGTCTCATTCTTCTAATTTGATGATGTTTTCATAAGGCTTAGTGAATTAAGCGGAATTTCTGTCCAGCCTTCCACCCTCAAATAGATGGATAATTTGCAGGAACCAATTAGATTTTGATGATGTACTGCGAGCCTGTGTGATGGATTTAGAAAGTGCTTGGTATAGCTTCATACCCTTAGTGAAATTGCTTATTTATTGATTACCAAGCCAACATTCAAATAGATTCATTTCAATTGTCTATGATATAAGGTGTGGATTCCCTTCATATTGAGATGAGGTGAGAGAGAGAAAATTTTGGTTACTGAGCTGGTTTAACAACTATGGAAAGTATTAAAGCAGATTCATGTAGCTCAGAGTTAATAGAAAAGTTATGTTGATATTAAACAGAAAGATTTGAAATTTCAAGTTGAAGATCATTTGGAAATTTTACTAACTAATGATATGATGAGATTTGTGTTAGAGGTAATTTGAGCCACAATACATTGGGCCATTTGAGATGTTGATCAAGGAATAGGAGGTGGCTTATAACTTAGCACTGTCTTCATTATTCTTTGGGGTATTCAATGAGTTTCATATCTTTATGACTGAGGAGGTATATTTCAAACCCCGTTATGTGTTAGAACTTGAACCGATTTAGTTTAAGAAAGAATTGAACTATGAAGATCATTTTGTGCACATGGTGGACCGCAAGGATTAAGTTCTGAGATAGTGTAGTATTCCTTATGATATGAAGTTGGGGAGGTTGCATACAGCTTAGCACTGCCCCTGATCTTATCTGGTGTTCACAATGTATTCCATGTATCTATGTTGAGAAAATATGTTTCAGACCCCAGTCATGTTATAGCATATGAGCCTATTCAATTGAGGAAGGATTTACCATATTAGGAACATCCTGTGCGTATCGTGAACCGCAAGGATCAGATTCTAAGGCGGCATACCATCCCGTATGTCAAAGTTTAGTGGAATAATCACTATGAGAGGGAGGCTTCTTGGGAGCTGGAGGATGAAATTAAATCGAAGTATCCATAATTAATTGAAGGTAAATTATCTATTTAAGATTGTTGACTTTTGAGATTTATAGTATACCAATTTCGAGGCCGAAATTTTTATAAGAGGGGAGGATGTAATACCCAGTTCAAACGAACCAGATTTGGTTCAGATGAACCAGGCTTGGTTCAGATGAACCAAGCTCCTGACTTTTGGGTTCCCCAGACTAACGCTTTGCTCCAAGCGAAGCGCTTAGTCTTCCGGGAAACCCCCGATCCGAGGCACTGCACAGGTGAATAAATAGGGGGGAGGACTTCTTCCTTCACGCTGGCGCTTCATCCATCAGGTAATCCCCTGCTACTCAGAGAGAGAGAGATAGCCGAAAGAGAGAGAGAGAGAGATAGATGAGAGAGAGAGAGAGACAGCGTGAGAGAGAGAGACAGCGGGAGAGAGAGAGAGAGACAGCGGGAGAAGAGAGTCGCAGAGAGAGATCGCGAGAAGGAGAGAAGCTCCCGGCTGATTTCCTTGGTTCAGGCCCGGCGGCGTGCTCGCCGCCTCGCCGGGCCTGAGATCTGGCCGATGACCCCGCCGGCGCCGAGGGAGGCGTCCGGCGGGGTGGTGGTGGAGAGAGAGTAGAGAGAGAGGGCCAATTGGCCCTCCTCTCGCGCGGTGGCGGATGCCGACCGGCTTCCGCCGGTTGGTTCGGGCCCGGCGGCGTGCTCGCTGCCTCGCCGGGCCCGAGCGTTGGCCTGTCGCCTCCACCGGCGCCAGGCGTGCGTTCGGTGGAGGTCCGGCCGGCCAAGGCGGCCGGCCGAGCCGCCGGCACAGCTCCGTGCCGCGCGGGTGAGTTGATGATACTGAGAGAAATTGAGGGAGAGGGAGGGGGTTTGGCGGCCGGCCGCGGCGGTGGCCAGCTCTGGCCCGGCCACCGGCTTCCAGGCCACCCTCAATTTGGCCGGCGGCGGCCCCGGCCGCCGGCTATGTGCCCGTCCCCTGTTCGGTGAAACAGGGGATCGGGTGGAATGTGTTGAACCGGGCCGGCTGGGCCGGTCGGTTCAGGCCTTTTGGGCTATGCAGTGAGCCATTTTGAGGTTGGTTTTTGGGTCCTGTAATGGGCTGGGATTAGAAAAATAATTATATGGCTAGAATCTTGGTGAATTCTAGTTTCTTGGGGTATTTTTACTTCCCCAATCGGGTGTGTATAGTTGGAGATATTCGAGCCCAAAGTAGGGCCCGTGAAATAGTTTGGGTAGAAATCCTAAGGGTCATTTTAACATTCGTATTCTAATAAATTAATTATGTAATGATCCCGTAGGTGCTCAGACATCCGAATAGCTGATTATACCTGTTGGATTGCGTACTGAGGTAAGTAAGCCAGTTATCAGTATTTAATAATTGATTCATGAATGTTTAAATTTTGAATTGTGATGTGAAGAATTGTCATTGGCTAAATTGTAAGTAGATGTATGTTATGAATAAATGGCTGTTTATGTGCTATGATTTCATATGTAGATGCTATGCATGAGAGATGCAGTTATTATGACATTGATGTGATATATTACATGCAATTGTTCAGTAGGTATAATCCACTGTTTATGCAATATTGAGTTGTTATTGATATGATGAGTGCATGTGATGTGAGGTACTGTTATGTGTCACCGCGGTTCTCCTTTATCATGTCATACCACACACACGTCTAGAGGACGTGTTCTGCTTGTTGGTACACTATGGTATTTCGACCCTTTCAGTAGGGGGGATACTTGTTGGTACACTATGGTATTTTGACCCTTTCAGTAGGGGGATACTTGTTGGTACACTATGGTATTTCGACCCTTTTAGTAGGGGGGATACTTGTTGGTACACTATGGTATTTCGATCCTTTCAGTAGGGGGGATACTTATTGGTACACTATGGTATTTCGACCCTTTCAGTAGGGGGGATGCTTGTTAGTACACTATTGAGATATTGCAGGGCCGTGGGTCACATTTACAGTTACCATTGAGAGTATAAACAGTGGGTTTACTTACATTGCATGTTTGAGTATTTGTGGAGTGTTTAAGCATGCAAATTATTATGCGCTTATTGACTGTTATGCTATGATTTGACTGTATAACGTGGTTTACTTACTGAGTGTAAGCTCACAAAATTCTTACAATGTTTTTATCAGAGCCACGAGGTTGAAGATGGATTGGTGGGGTGATGAATCTTCTATTAAATAAAACAAGACCATTATTTTGTAGTAGCCCTAATATTACATATGTGTAGGGCTTGATGCCCAGACTTTATTATTGTAGTGTGTAAGGGTGTTAGCCCAAAACTTTTATTAACGTATTTGACTTGGTTTTTATTTATAATGGTGCTTTATGTTGAAAAATATGATGACGCCTTGCATACCCGGCACGCGGCGGGTTGTCACCCTAGCCCGATATTGGGTCTGGGGCGTGACACTCTCCCTGCCCTGGCACATCCTCCGTGGCTGAACAGTCTTGCATAGAATCCCCCACTGGACACCCAGTAGCCTTGGCTGGATTCCCCCCTACCTTCAAAGGTGTATGCACCCTCCTCCGAGCCACCTTGGCAGGAAAGCTCCAGCCCTCAGCAGCTGCAGCACCTCTCAAGGGATCAGCATGCTTCCTCAGTGCGCCAGAGCCGCTACCAGAAGCCCCCGGAGACGACACCGACTGAAGCTTCCTCCTCTCATCCCGCTGGGAACCTGGAGCAACCCTCCGTTGATGAACTGCTGCAATCCACAGGCCATAAACAGGGCTGGACGCAGCACCTTCAACACCTGAACCAGACGGCTGAGATCAAGGGCCACTCAGGTACATCATTCCACAGCTGGAACATACCCCCTCCAGATTTTCAAAAGAAAATTGTTGCCAAAACGGGAGGCTGATCCCTTGAACCCGTGCACCCGGCCTCAAAGGATGACGAAGGTCGACCCGGAGACATGCCCTAGCAAATCCACCTATGCTCTTCGCCACAGTTGAGGCATCCAGACAGATGAACTGTCCAGCTGGTTCCAGAATGGCCCTGAAAAATTCCTCCTTCCAAAACTCTATTGGAAGGTTAGGCAGCCGCACCCATACCAAAGCCGATGGAATCGCATCCTCAGCTGGGATGAACTCCGCCCGCCACGGCTCCGTCCCAATTACCTGTCCGTTAACCATCCATGGACGATTGAGAACCAGGTCACAGGCATTCGGATCTTCAAAACGGAATAAATGGCACCGGAATGCCAAACTGATCGGAGCAATATCACCTTGAATACCAGCATGCCTAAACTCTCTGATCAGCGCAGCTGCTGGAACCCACTTGTGGTAGGAACGGACCAGAACGGCTCTCATCTGCTATCTCGCCATTTCAGCCTCCAACTCGGCCACAGGGACGTGGATAACATCCGGAAATGATGCTTCCAGACTCGCAATCATCGACGGCGAAGGAGACGGCGAGACTACTATTCAAATAAATCATCTTATAATTTTGATTACTAGATGTTTGACTTAGTGTTTTTTTAACTACTATTCAAAGTGAATCTTTTGATGGATTGAAAGTACTTTAATCAGATGTGATTGAATTTTTTAGGACACAAATAAGATTGAATTGCATTCTTTGTGTGCTGCATTAATTATATGTTAACTTATGTATAAGTTTTATCAGATCACACACTTCATTACACTACATGAGAAGAGGAATGAACAGATGTTACGAGTTTGTTGAGTTATGAGTATTGTTTCTATGTGAACGAATGAGAGATTATGGGCTAATATGGCTTTGATGCCAAGTCAAGCAAACACGTGGACACTATGAGTAGAGGATTTGGTGCCAAGTCAAGCGTCCACGCGAATCCTATGAGTGGAAGCTTTTTTTCAAAGAGAGTAGGACTCTGAATTAGTGTCTCACATCTTACTACAAGAAAGTATGGTATTTGTGGCGAACCTATTATGGCGAAATATTTTCATCGTTATAGGTTTATTTATAACGGCGAAATAAAAATTAATTTCGTCATAACAATTATTATTATGGTGAAATACTTTTTCACCGTAATAAAAAGACTTATTATGACGAGTTTAAAAAATCATCGTAATAAGTCCACATTTTAATTCAAGATTTTAATTTTTTAATTTTTCTTTCTTTTATTATGGCGAAATACTTTTTTACCGTAATAAAAGACTTATTACGATGAGTTTAAAAAATTATCGTAATAAGTCCACATTTTAATTTAAGATTTTAATTTTTTTAATTTTTCTTTCTTTTTATTACGGCGAAATACTTTTTCGCCGTAATAAAAAGACGTATTACGATGAATTTTATAATTCATCGTAATAAGTCCACATTTTATTTTATGATTTTATTTTTTTAAATTTTTCTTTCTTTTTATTACGGTGAAATACTTTTTCACCGTAATTAAAAGACTTATTACGATGAGTTTAAAAATCATCGTAATAAGTCCACATTTTAATTTAAGATTTTAATTTTTTTAATTTTTCTTTCTTTTATTACGGTGAAATACTTTTTCGCCGTATAAAAAGACGTATTACGATAAATTTTATAATTCGTCATAATAAGTCCACATTTTATTTTACGATTTATTTTTTTTAATTTTTCTTTCTTTTATTACGGCGAAATACTTTTTGTCGTAATAAAAAGACTTATTACAACGAATTTTATAATTCGTCGTAATAAGTCCACATTTTATTTTATGATTTTATTTTTTTTAATTTTCTTTCTTTTTATTACGGTGAAATACTTTTTGCCGTAATAAAAGACTTATTACGACGAGTTTAAAAATCATCGTAATAAGTCCACATTTAATTTAAAATTTTAATTTTTTAATTTTTCTTTCTTTTATTACGATGAAATAGTTTTTGCCGTAATAAAAAGACTTATCACGATGAGTTTAAAAAATCATCGTAATAAGTCCACATTTAATTTAAGATTTTAATTTTTTTAATTTTCTTTCTTTTTATTACGGCGAAATACTTTTTCACCGTAATAAAAAGACTTATTACAACGAATTTTATAATTCATCGTAATAAGTCCACATTTTATTTTATGATTTTATTTTTTTTAATTTTTCTTTCTTTTTATTACGGTGAAATACTTTTTTGCCGTAATAAAAAGACTTATTACGACGAGTTTAAAAAATCATCGTAATAAGTCCATATTTTAATTCAAGATTTTAATTTTTTTAATTTTTCTTTCTTTTTATTACGGTGAAATAGTTTTTCTCCGTAATAAAAAGACTTATTACGACGAGTTTAAAAATCATCGTAATAAGTCCACATTTTAATTTAAGATTTTAATTTTTTAATTTTTCTTTCTTTTTATTACGGTGAAATACTTTTTCGCCGTAATAAAAAGACTTATTACGATGAATTTTATAATTCATCGTAATAAGTCCACATTTTATTTTACGATTTTATTTTTTTTAATTTTTCTTTCTTTTTATTACGACGAAATACTTTTTTGCCGTAATAAATATACGTATTACGATGAAATTAAAAATTCATCGTAATATAGTGAAAAAAAATCTTTCATACGGGATCTTATTACGACGAAAGTTAATTTCGCCGTAATAAAGTCCCCTTAATACTTTGTGAAATCCTTGCGCGATTTTTTTTCTGTGAAACCCTCCTCCCGCCATCTTCCCCCTGAGCTCGTCTCCACCGTCTTCCCCCCGAGCTCGTCTCCGCCGTCAGCCCCGACGCCGTCAGCCTCCGAGCTCCTCTCTGCCTACGGACGCCGAGCTCCTCTCTGTCAGCCTTCGGACGAGGTGAGAAGAAGGGCTTTATAAAACCCTCTTGCTCGCGATTCTTGTTTCACTTGGATTTTTTTTCGATTTCTCTTGTTTTCTGATGATTTGGGGGGTTTATAAGGTTCAATTGAAAGTTATTACTGGTAATTTATTCATAGCCTTGTCCTCTCTCAAGCATTCTCTTTTTTCCTTTAAAAACTTTCAGCCTTGATGTTTTATTGTTAGCCTAATCCTGATCAGGTACCGTTTCAATATTTTGTAGAGATAAGATGATTGATCTACTGGAATATATAAACCTGTGATTGGTTTGACCATTGACATTCCACTATTTGAATCCTTTTAGCTGTGATTCCTCATATTTTTGAATCAGCAACTACTCACCATATACAGGTATGCATTTTTCAAGGATCAACTGTTCTTTTGAGAAATATGTGCTACTTGGATTCTGTGTTATGTACAAGCACAATGCTGGAAGGAAAACATGGTTGTGATTTGTTCGTTAGTCTTTTGTTGATCTGTTTCCTTGGTCTTGTCTTTTATTTTGGTAGCAAATGAAATAATGTTATTTTGTGGGGATTAGCACAAGAGAAAGGTACAGCTATTGCTAAATTCCTGTTGATATAGTTAGCTATTTGTGCCACAAAGTTCAGCCTACATGATCATTCTTTTATTTCTGTTTATAAGGCAACCTGACTCTGGTATGCTTTTCCATATATCATTTGTTTATGTATCTTATTAGCCCTATTGACTCAAGTCTTGTGCTACAAAGTTAAGCTTGAATGATCATATTTACTCGAGTTGTTTTTATATCTTATAAGCCATATTTACTTGAGTTTGTTTTTATATCTTATAAGCCAAATCATGACCTCCCTTCTCAGTCACCATGCTCTGGTTCTTCTGTGGACAAGACACACCTTGCTCAGTGGTATCTGGAACTTTACGCTCTCCCCGCCCCAAATCTGTCAGGCATCCTACCTCTACCAAACCAGATTCTGGCCTATGATAACCATCCAAAATATTTTCGGTCTCCACCACTTTAGGACCAAGAGCTCCTTCTGCAGCCTGAAGATCTGTTACCTCACAAACCACACTCTTATCCTCCTCGGACAAGATAAACCTCCCTCAGTGAGTTCAATTTGGTTGCTAGACTCTGCAACCCCAACCTGTGTTTGTCCCAGACCTGCTACACCCTCTGAGCTTTCAGCTTCTGCACTTGCAAGAGCAACAGTAGCATGGGCTTGGGCAGTCTCCACTCCAAGTCCTGCATCACAACATTGGCTTCCAGCTTTTCCTCATCACGCAATGCATTTTCTGCCTCCAATGCTATGGAACCAACATCTCCCTCAGGAGCTTGCAGGTGTTCATCAACCAAATCTTGGCCCCTAACTTCACAACCCAAGTTCTGGTTTGTGATATGTTTCTTCATGAGTTCAGTTCCCTCCTCATACTCCACCACATTTTCTCCATTCGCCACATTAATTTCTGGCTTCTGTTTATTACCCAATCCATCTTCAGTTTCCAAAGCCTCAAGACCTAGAACGTCCTCTTTATCTTGAAGTTGCTTGTCCACCAAATCATGATTCATTACATCATTTGCTGTCCTCTGCTCTTTCTCTATGCAAAGTTCATCTTCCTTCAGGCCTGTCTCCATGACATCAGTTTTTCCTCGATTAGCTGGTTCACTCTCCAAGCCATCAACTTCAACTGCTCTACCAATACCTGTAGTTGCTGCTTCTGCGACTCCCATAACACTTGCTGCCTCGACATCTAATTTCAGTTTCTGATCACCACCCAATACATCTACCACCACCAACTCACCTGGACAAACAATGGTTTGGTTATCACAGAATTTGAATCAGCATTCTGATTTATAATATTCACCTCATGTACAATGATTATATACCAAGATCAATCTTAATCTAATAATAAGATCGATGCTTTGTCTATTTTTCTTGGTTTGTTTCATTATTCCATTTATAAGCAAAACACTTGTGTTTCTCAATGAATGCAAAAAATCTAATGAAGAACAAGGATCTTGTTCAATTTAAAAAGTTGTCAGCCTTTTCAATGATATCTAGAGTAATTGAATGTCACCTTATTTTCTCATACTTCCATGTTTTGGTTTAAGTTATTCTAATTTATATCTGCAATAAACTATGGCATTGTCCATTCAAGCAATGACACCAACCAGGATAAAGGAGTGCATTGATGCATCACATAAAAATAATTGTATTACATTGATGAATTGATACATTGTATTAGATTATTACATTGATGCATTGATACATTGTATTAGATTATTACATTGATACATTGATACATTGATAATTGTATTACATTGATGAATTGATACATTGTATTAGATTATTAATTGATGCATTGATACATTGTATTAGATTATTATATTAATACATTGTATTAGATTATTCCATTGATACATTGATAATTGTATTAGATTATTATCTTAAATTATTGTTTTAAATTATTATTGTTTCTTTTCAGAGAGATCCTGTTACGGGAGAGGAGCCATCAAGACTTCATCTATGGAATACTCTTCATTTTGATAAAAGAAGAATCAATGGATAAATGAAAAAGCTGAAGAAACCCATGTAAGTTTTATCAATTAAAAATATAATATTATTGAATGTAATATTTTATACTAAACATATTGAATTTGTTTTCTTTTCATTGAGGCACAGTTAATAGAGCGACTTTCCTCACAGGACTCTACAGTAGAACAAATCAATGAGATGTCATTTTGGAGGAGTTTTAGGCTCTAGATCTGGTTATAAAAGAGGATGGAGTCCATTACCGAAGGGTACATCGAGAATTAGAGGTAGTTCTTCATCTTCTGAAAACTCATAATTAAAGGGTGAATTACATGAGTGCCGAGAGCTCATCTCTCAGCAAGAGAATAAGCTTGCTCAACAAGAGGATAAGCTCGCTCAGCAAGAGGATAAACTCACTCAGCAAGAGAAGACTATCCAGGATCTAAAGGCGACGACTGCTGAGCTCACTGTTTTCATGCGACAGTTAGCGCCTAGATATCATCCTAGTGGATCCCAGCAGACTTCACCTCCATAGTACATGTATTTTTTTTTAAATTATGTATTTTTTGAAACATTGTATATGATGATTTTATTGAAATGAATGAAAACTTTTATTAATTTTTTTTGTGAAACTTTTTATTAGAAAATTATTTCTACTATCGTTGCTTTAATATTATATTATTGTAACAGGTGCAATACAAAAAAAATATTAAAATAAAATTTAAAATTTTTAAAATTTAATTAAAATCTTATTACGGTGACTTATTTTTGCCGTAATATCAACTTATTACGGCGAAATAGGTCGCCGTATAGGTTTTTATTTAAATTTTAAAAATATTAAAGTATTATTACGGCGACTTATTTTCGCCGTAATATCAACCTATTACGGTAAAAATAGGTCGCCGTAATAGGTTTTTTTTAAAATTTAAAAATAATTAAAATATTATTACGGCGATTTATTTTCACCATAATATCAACCTATTACGGCAAAATAAGTCGCCATAATAGGTTTTTAATTAAATTTTAATATTAAAATAAAAAACCTATTACGGCGACCTATTTTCGCCGTAATAGGTTTATATTACGGCGAAAATAAGTCACCGTAATATTTTAATTAAATTAAATTTTTTAAAAATATATAATGACGATAGGTTATCGCCGTAATAGGACTCTATTACGACGAAAATAGGTCGCCGTAATAGGTTATTATGACAACATATTACTACGACGATTTGTAATGTATTACGACGAATTTTTTATCATCGTAATAATTATTACAACGACTTTTGTACCTATTGCGATGAATTAATTCGTCATAATAAGTCATTTAATTTGTAGTGTCTCTTAAGAACACCCATGATTGGAGACTTTGGCCTTAATTTCTTCTCAGTGCTCGCGTTCTTCACTCTAAACTTTCAACCTTCTTCCTCTCTAACACCACGGCCAAAAGTATGGATACCGTTGAAGACCTGATAACCTTCAAGCTTACCGACGATTCATTGCTTTTCATTATCAAGCTGCTTCTATTATTTGATTACAATGAGGTGAATCTCCGTTATTTAATCTGACCTAATAATTTGCTGCGCATCCTAATTGTAGAGATCTTTAAACCATCTTGCATGTTGCACTCGACCATGCTCTAAGAAAATTTTATTTTGACATATGATTATCTCTTACACAACAAGAATACTTATATTAACGAGTGCACAAGTCTTTCCAGAAAGCAGATAAGATGAGTGCACCGCCTTCTCCTTTACATCCTTGGCTTATGGTATTTTAAATTGACATGATCCTAGATACCTTAAATATTTAGCAAGACATGTGTTATTATAAATATCAATTTATTATTATAGGAAAAGTATATGCAAATGAGATCTCAGTTCTAATCATTCATTCGTTTGTTTCTTTGTTTGAAGGTGTTCTAATATTTTTTATTGATGAATCTATCAATCATAATCATTTGTGTATGATGCAACGATTGTGGTGGAGTAGATCTTACGCAGTACACGGATATCATATCATGTTGAGCTCATTTAATCACAAACATCGCACCATATATCATGGATTTTTACTTTGGCCTTGAACTTTGAAGGGCGTTAATTAGTATGATCTTTTAATTATGAATCATGAAGTTTATATTGTTGGCGCAGATTGTGGCTACCTAATTGATAAGACTGAGTTTAGAGTTACACTCTATGTTCTTAAGATAATTTCGTCCTGCAACGGTGCTTACGGCTTGTATGACGATTGTCTCCCAGGATACAACTGTCTTCTTTTTATGATTACAGCACTTTAATTCATCAAAAATTTTGAACCAAGAATGCTTCTCTCTTTTTTATGCACTATAGCTATACTTCCCTAAGGAGAGTGTATGTAAATACCTAAGAGAGAAAAGAAATTTGGAATTGAATTGGATTGAATAAAATATAAAGGTCTAAGGTCCTATTTATAGGTTTTAGGTGCCTTTTGGATACATCCTTTCAGATTTTAAGTGCAAAGTGCATCTACAAAGCGCCCATTGCGCCCTTCGCATACGCACGTACACGGAGGTGATGCGTACTCTCCACTTATGGTGAACCTAAGGAACTTGAGCATGAAGGAAAAGGTTTCCATATAAGTGAACCTTCCTTTCTTAATTTTTTCAATGTGAGACTAAATGTCCTCTCAATTTCTCATTCACCCATATAGGGAGGTAATGGGCTTTCAAGACCCATTTAGGTATTCCAAGCCTATTGGCCCATTACCCAATAATTCCCCACATGAATGAAAATTGGACTTAGATCAAAGATCAGTAAAGGCGATCCCCCACATAAAAGGATTTTAATGCAAATGAATATGCAAACACTATAGAGAGTATAGTGGGATGAAGTTTTATCAGGATAGGTAGCTTGTGGCTTTGAATCTTCCTTAGTGAGTTGTTATTGAATTTACTTGCTAAAAAGTGAACATAATGTTTTGAACTTTTTAGCGTTTTGTGTAAACCAAAACAATAACAATCACACAACTTTTTTTCGAGCATTCTTTTGGTTCTCATGGTTGTGTTCATTTTGGCCCTAAACACCTCCTGATTTCATGAGTGCTTTAGAGAATTAAACCTTAAAATTCTCATAGAATTAGCCCAGTTCACACTCACATAGGTGATTCTTATTGAGAGTATCCTGCTATATCCCACATAAACATTCATGTTATAAAAATCATTAAAAGCAACGCTTATCCTAGTACCTTCAGTAGATAGCACTAATTATCATATAAATGAGTAGAATTGGACATCCTTAGTGCTATAAGTCTCTTCATAATTTAGTTGTCCCTTTTGAACCTTGATCTTGGGATCTCCAGTCAGCTAAGTTGGGTATCCACTATGAAGATTTTTCTGTTATAGGCTTTAAACCCATTCCCCTTAATAAACAGTTTACTTAATCTCTTGGTAACCCCTTTGTCAATGGATCCGCTAGGTTTTTCTTTGACTGAATATAGTCAATGAAAATTATACCAATTTTAAGTAACTGCTTAATGGTATTATGTCTACGATGTATATATTTAGACTTACCATTATACATCTTATTCCGTGCTCTGCAAATTATCGATTGACTATCACAATGTATGCATATTACAGACACAGGCTTTGACCAACATGAAATATCTTCTAAAAGGTTTCAAAGCCATTCTGCTTCTTCAGTGGCCTTTTCTAAAGCAATAAACTCAGATTCTATAGTGGATCAAGCATACATGTTGCTTAGAAGATTTTCATAACACAACACCTCCTCCTAAGGTGAATACATATCCACTAGTGGATTTTGTATCTTTTGTATTAGATATCAGCATATCTTTTGCACTTTAATGACTTATTGGATGACTTGGACCTGGATTACTAGTGAATCTACTCAACTTATTGATAGCATATGCTATGTCAGGACGAGTGCAATTTATGACATACATTAAACTGCCAATTATACAAGAATATTCCAACTGAGATATGGGTTCTTCAGTATACTTAGCCAAATGTAGATTAGCATCTACATGTGTTTTCACCGGTCTAGTATCATACTTGTTAAACTTATTTAATATTTTCTCAATATAATGAGATTGAGATAATATTATTTCTTCAGATGTTTTAGTGATTTGAATCCCTAATATAACATCTGCCATACCCATATTTTTTATGTCAAAATGTTTTATTAATATTTTTTTATCTGTTTAATCATTTCAGTATGACTACCAATGATTAACAGGTCATCTACATATAAGCATATTATCATATACCCTTCAGGCAGTGTTTTAGCATATGTACATTTATTTCATTCATTTATTTTGAATCTATTTGATAACATGACATTATCAAATTTTATATGCCATTGTTTAGGTACTTGTTTTAATCCATATAAGGATTTAACAAGTCTACACACCTTCTTTTCTTGTCCAGGAATAACAAATCCCTTAGGCTATTATATATATATTTCTTCATCTAATTCACCATTTAGAAACAATTTTAACATCCATTTGATGAATTTCAAGATTGTTAATGGCTGCAAGAGCGATTAACATTCTTATAGATGTTATTCTACTTACTGGTGAATAGGTATCAAAGAAGTCTATACCTTCTTTTTGTTTGAAGCCCTTAGCCACTAAACTGGATTTATACTTGTCAATTGAACCATCAACCTTTAGCTTTTTCTTAAAAATCCACTTGCACCCTAGAAGTTCCATACCCGATGGTAAGTCTACCAACTCCTAGGTATGATTGTGCATGATGGATTCAATTTTACTATTAATAGCTTCTTTCCAAAAGGGTTCTTTTAGAATAGACATTGCCTCTTTGAATGTTTGAGATTCATCTTGTAACATATAAGTTACATAATCAGGACCAAAGGATTTTGTAACTTTTGGTCTCTTACTGCATCTGGGTTCATCTTCAGGATATTTGTCCTGATAACTACTACTAGCAATATTATCATAAGTTCTTTTATTTGAACTTATTTTCAATTTTTCTTTGCTTGAAAATATATTTTCAAAGAATGATGCATTCCTTGATTCCATGATTGTATTTTTTTAAATATCAGATATATCCGATTTATACACAAGAAAATGATATGCACTACTATTTTGTGCATGACCGATAAAATACAATCAACAATTTTAGGTTCTATTTTGACCTTTTTGGGATCTGGAATAGCTACTTTAGCTAGACAACCCCATACTCTAAAGTAATTGTAAGAAGGCTTCTTTCCTTTTCATAACTCATATGAAGTAACATCCTTCTTCTTAAGAGTATCTTATTCAGAATATGATTTGCTGAGAGAATTGCTTCTCCCCATAAATTCTATGGTGTACCCGAATTTATCAACATAGAATTCATCATTTCTTTTAATGTGTGGTTTTTGCATTCTGTAATTCCATTAGATTGAGATGAATAAGAAGTCGTAGTTTGATGAATAATGCCATGCTCTTGACAGAATTCATCAAAAGGTACATCATATTCTCCACCTCTATCACTCCTTATAGTCTTAATCTTTTTACCAAGTTGATTTTCAACTCACTACAAAAAATATAGTAACGCAAAATTAGCGATGCATCATTGCGTCGCTAAATTGTGACCACTTTGCGACGCCTCCGTGACAACAAAATATTACGATGCAATTAGCGATGCATTAGCGACTCAATAAACTAGAAAATTAAAAAAAATTAATTTTTTTATTTAGCAACGTAAATAATGTGTCGCAATATTTTTAAATTAATTTTTTATCAAATATAAATATGGAAAAAAAATATTACGATGCAGCTCAGTGCATCGCAATGTTTTTAAAAGAATTAAATATGTTAAATAGCGATGCATTAGCGATGCAATAAACCAAAAAATTAGAAAAATTATTTTTAATTTAGCGGCGCACCAATTGCGTCACAAATAATTTAAATAAAATTATTTTTATAAAATATAAATATGAGAAAAAAATATTACGATGCAACTCAGTGTGTCGCAATGTTTTTAAAAAAATTAAATAGGTTAAATAGCGACGTATTAGCGACGCAATAAATCAAAAAATTAGAAAAATTATTTTTTAAATTAGCGACACAAAAACTGCATCGCTATTATTTTAAATAAAATTAATTTTTATAAAGTATAAATATGAGAAAAAATAATTGCGACGCAACACAGTGCGTCGCAATGTTTTTAAAAATATAATTATATTAAATAGCGATGCATTAGCGACGCAATAAATCAAAAAATTAAAAAATTATTTTTAATTTAGCGACACAATAATTACGTCACAATTATTTAAAATAAAATAAATTTTTATAAAATATTTATGAGAAAAAAATATTGCGATGTAATTCAATGCATCGCAATATTTTTAAAAAATTAATAATGTTAAATAGCAACGCATTAGCGATGCAATAAACCAAAAATTAGAAAAATTATTTTAATTTAGTGACGCACTTATTGCATCGCAATTATTTTAAATAAAATTAATTTTTATATAATATAATTATCATATTAAAAAATTGCGACGTAACCTTTGCATCACAACGTTTTTAAAAAAATTAATTATGTTAAATAGCGATCGGTCCGAGATCGGTCGTGGCCGATCAGAATCAGGGCTTGGATCGATCGCAACAGTCGGATCGTCGCCGATCGGATCGATCACCGTAGTCCGAGATCGATCATGGCCAATCGGATCAGGGCTGGGATCGATGGCAACCATCGGATCGACGCTGATCGGTCCGATCGCCATGGTTCGAGATCAGTCATGGACGATCGGGATCAGGGCTTGGATCGATCGCAACCGTCGGATCATCGCCGATCGGACCGAACGTCACGGTCTGAGATCAGTCGTGGCCGATCGGGATTAGGGCTTGGATCGATTGCAACCGTCGGATCGCTAGCGATCTTGGACCGATCGCAACGGTCCAGGATCGGTCATGGCCGATCGAGATCAGTGCTTGGATCGATCGCAACCG
>UESW01004201.1:891231-937324 GCA_900491605.1 Calamus simplicifolius
CTAGTTAAGGAAAGAGAGACGGATTTTAAGAAGGCCCAGCTTGCGTTAGCCATTTCCTTAAGGATAGGACCTACTCTTATTTTTAATGGAGAAAGATTAGAATGAAGTTTAGTATGCTTTCTAAGGTCAAAGTTAGAAGAGAATGAAGGCGTGGGTGAGAAGGAGGTTTCCTAACCTTAATTTGTACTTAACAACTCATTGCAATAATTGCTAACATAAATGAATATTGGGAAGAAGCCTTCACCAACTAAAGGCTACGCTAGACAATAAGTTTAAGAATTGGTGAAATAATAGATGCTTGATGTGCCCCATCTCTATAGTTGGTCTCGAAATGAGTAATGTATTATCAAATCCTTATATCATCATATTACGATGGACCCCTATTCTATGGTCCTACCGTTATAGTACTTGGAGAGAGCTTTTTGATACTTGAGACATGGAAAAGGACCATGGAATGAAAAAGCAATGGCCTCCAAAGTTTTACTTCATGGTCATATCTTGCATGGTGTCAGTCTTCTTGCCAATCCATATTTAGAACTTCCTAAAGTAGTCAAAATGATATGTAATGATTTTAGTTCATGTATTATGATATGTATGGTATGTAAGTGTTGTGCCATATTGGCCAGCACTTAATCAATCCTTGTTTTTAAATATGCCCTTATCATTTTTCTTTTGAGCTTCCCTTCTTCACTAATCAAATTAATCATAATAGGAATTATTTAATTGAAATAATCTACTTAAAACATTCCAATGATCTCCAAAGATATGGTAAAAGTCATTGAAATTTTGAATGGAGCTAAATTTTTGCTTACATAGCCTAAAGAAAATATTTTTCGATTTTTAGAAGGAAAGAAATGATTTTAGGGGTAAAAAAATTCTCTTGCGAAGTATTAAAAAAAATTCCTTACAAAACTACATTTTGTCTCCTCTTTATGGATCATACCTAAATATATATAACTATAAGGTATGGCATATTGAATCATCCATCTTATCAATGCATTGAATTATTATTGCTATTACATAAACACACCTATAGAATATATATAATCATGCAAAATGAAATTCTAAACACAATTAAAATAGGTGAAAAGATGCCTTTTTGAGATACTCAATTTTAAGTATGTTACTAAAGTTATTGATCCCTAACTTATGCTGGGAGCCTTCTCGCCTTTTTTTTCATGTATTATAAATGAAGTAGGATAGATTCCTAACTCTTTCTTAAAGGAAGAATGATGAATAAAAATACATAAGCAATTGTAACAAATGTTATCGATGCCTTTTTTGAGGGGTAAATGGAGGATGTCGGACAATTCTCTAATTTTATCAAGAATTAAAAAATATATAAATGTGATTATTTACAAAGAAGAAGAAAACAAAACCCTACAAGGATACACGAAGCATTGGAGGTAATGAAGAGAACTTAAAGCTTAGAGTGAAAAGATAGTTGCTAAGTCTAAGAGAACTCTTTTATGTCTAGGAGTCTTCTTTAAATATAAATTACCCCAAGATTTGAAGGAGATAATGATTTTAAGAAGCACTAAAGAGGTAGGAGATTTTTTCCTAACAAATATCCTTGAATATTACTTTTGCCAAATGTACTAGCATAAGATCATAAGAAGGTAGCCCTAGGACCGTCTAATGGAGGATTGGATCTTTTAGTATTTCCAGAATATCCAAATAGAATGAAAGTTTTTGGGTTAATTTTACAAATTTAGACAAATTTTGAGAGAAGACCATACGCTTATTGTAAATGGGCATTTAGTGAGTAGATATGAAGTGGATTCAACCCTATCCCCACAAAGAGAGCATCAAAACTCACCAATAATCCTTTCTTGGTACAAACCTCCAATGTGAAATTTGTTCTTTAGTACTAGTCATTGAAATACTTTAACTCTCTCTGGAACAATTGCCTTCCATAGCAAATTGTAATAAAAAAATCAAATACCATCATTATTAATAATTTTGTAAAGTAAGTTTATAGAGAAGACACCATCTTTGTAGATTTTTCATACCAAAACATAAGCAATTCTTGAGGGTTAAATAGATGAAGGAAATCTTTTAGAATGGTGAGTTGAGAATGCTCCAAATGAGTAAGAAGACTAAATAGTCTGATATTCAATATCAAATTGTTCAAATTCCAATAGAAGGCAATCATAGAGTTAGGTTTCATTTCCTAAAAGTAAAGTCCCCTAAAACGAGATGAAATTCTAATGAGAGATAATAGCATAGTTAGGTTTCACTATCTAAAATTAAAGTAATAGCATAGTTAGGTTTCACTACCTAAAATTAAAGTTCTTGAAAGAAAGATGACAGAGGAAAAGCTCCAATCCTGTTATCTTTCAAGAATCTAATGTTTTTTTTTCAATTTTTCAACTTGAAAGAAGTAAAATTTTAAAGTGTAGCTAGGTTTTTTTACTATTGTATTTCCAAATTGGGGAGACTTTTGCATAAGACTATTTCACTTTCATCCTATGCTTTCTCTTCTTGTAGGCTTTTCAATAATGGTGCTACTTAGGAATTTCCAAGCCCATCTAACTAGCCAAAACTCATTCACATCTCCAATGTTTTTTATTCCTAATATTATCCTAGTTGACTAAAAAATGGAACCACTAATGTTTTCCTTACCCTTCCATAAAAAATTCTCACTTCATCTGATCAATTTTGTTAGCCACATATTTAGTTAGCTTCAAAACAAACATAAATACTATCGATGTCAACTCATTGCTAACATTGTTTAAGTATGTTTGCACTATTACTCATTCGACCCTAATACTAAGTAGCCAAAGAATATTTTGTCGGCAATATAAATTTATTTTTGAAAATTGATTCTAATAATAATAATCTACAAACTAAATGCTACTAACATTTATAGATCCCTATCCATGAATCCAAATTAGAGTAACTATAGGAAAGTAAACCCAGAGAGACATTAAAATAATGAAAGAAAGAACTAATTTCAATACTAGGATGCATGTATTTTTTTTAATAGGATACAGTTATTTTTTTAATATTTTGAATATAATGGCAGAAGTAAGGATTGGCATGCAAGGTTAAACTCAATACTTATTAGCGTAAGCCTTTTCTGGGTCAAGTGAAGTTCAAACATATATATCAAGGTCTCTTGCAACAAACTCCTATCTCCCCTTTTAGTTGTCTAATGTGATTATAGGAATAGGAAAAAGGAAACACAATAAATTTTAGAAATTAGAAGCTGGATTAGTATAACAAAGAAGATATGTGATATGGACATTAAAATGGAACAAAAGAATTTAGGGTACCATCAATAATAAAAATTTTGAAATATGTTGGGAGACTAGAAGCAAAGAGATTTGTATGCATTATAGTAAAATCATTCCAAAACTACAACTTGCAAAGTATTAAATATTTTATGATGGTAATAAAAAATGTGATACATAGTATATTTTGAAAATTGGGAATTCGTATGCTTAAGGTGCTTTTGATAATGAAATATCCTTTAAGTTATTGTAACTATTCTATGAAAATAGGAGTATTGTCACTATTCAGCATAACTTGTTCTATTATTCCAATTAATGTAGTTTTTAAGTCATGATTCTGGTAATATTTGGATAAATATTTTGCTTATTAACAAAATCCTTTCGAAGTTATTTGATACAATGTTTTCAAACCTAATCCACATATTAACTTAATTTACTATTTGGGGTATGGTTAGCAGTTCAATCACAGTTCAAATGTGTGCATTAATTATAACATGACATTATAAATAAATAAGTTCCCTTTAAAAAAGATATTAAAATATAAATATTTAAATAATAAGATATATAAATATTTAAAAAAAAAATATAGAAATCCTAAAACTTGAATAACCATGTAAATTTTATAATTATAATAATATTCTATTAGATATGTAATATCTATACTACAGAAGGGGTTGAATCTCACAACTTATTTTTGTCACAAAAGAAAGGATATGCACTCCTTAAGTATATTACTTAGAATGCTAAGATGATGGTGGAATTAAAACTTAGGATGATTAGTTTTTGCTATCGCTAAGATCAAATCTTAAACATAAATAGTAGTTAAACAATAATATTTTATTTTATTTCAATATCTTGAAGTGGTTGACCTTGGTTGAGATTAGATGAAGATGTGTTAACTATTTGACTTAAGTGTTAATGAGGCATAATTTGTGAGCCTCTGCCTAACCTTCAACAAGGCATTGCAAGACCACCCACTCAGTGGCAAGCATTAACCTTTTGAGGTAAAAGCCCATAGCCAGCAAGTTGACAAGCAGCATGTGACTAAAGTAATTAAGGATATGCATGCCCTATGACAAATTGATTTAACAACTACTCTAGATAGAGAGTTCCATCCTGGCAACAAGCATGTAGTGCAAGAGGCAAACTCATCATAATAAAGCATGTGGTGCATGATTTGGTTAGGCTACTTGGTCTTGTTGCTGAGTAAAGAAGCTAGTCAAGGATGGAGGGTTTGTTGCAAGCCAAGGATAAGTCTTTTTTCCACTATACTGGACCATTAAACCCCATCATATTAGATTGTTAAGCCTAAGTAAGGCCAAATACCCTCATAGAGGCTCTCTTTCTTTTTCTCCTTATTTTTTATTCTCTATTCTCTTCACTAGTAAGAGCATGGTTATAAAACCCACCCTTGGTCGTCTTAATCTTTCCTCACTGATTCGAACACTGAAGGAGTTTTGTTTGACACCTTTCATACTCTTCTTTTATCCCTGTAAGTGCTTTACTAGAGATGCTCAAGCTCTCTTCGTTGGGCCATACTATCTCTTTCATTCTTGACTCATTATCAACCTTATCAACCTCATCCCTGATGTGATTCGAGGTTCCACCAACAAGCACTAGGTGCCATATATTTGTGCTATCTATGGGAATGAAGAGAAAGTCTTGTTGTTCAAACATAGCAAGAAAGCTTTTACGAACAATAATAGTATTGCTCAAACCGAATTGGTGACCGAATCTCTTCCCTGGTCCCCTTGAAAGCATAAAAAAGTGTGCCAAAAAATATAAGAACGCATGGAGGGACTTTCATAAAGTTTGGATTATATTATAGCTTGAGGCCTTACATCAACCAGCCGAAGTTGAATACATCAAAAAAAGGGAGTATTATATTTCAGGAGGATCATGTATGTCAAAAAAGTTCTAGGGAGCCAGTTTATTAGTTTCTTCTTCCTTTGTCGTGATTGAGGCCCCATGACTAGACCTTGATACCATCCTAATCCACTTTGGAAGTCGTATAAGATGCTTCCATGACAAAGAAAACCTTGTCTTCCATGTATTCAAGGGATGATTAAAATCGCTCATTGGATAGGAAGGATGCTATAGACAGCTCCCTCTTCAGGACCTTCAACTCCTGGCACATCCTCTATATCTCCCTTTTATTGCTACTTGATAGGAGCCCATAACCTCTGAACCTTATGGTTCTTAGGTGATTACTCTATTTAGTCTGCCATTGTAAAAGCTTCGTAAACGAGAAGGAAAAGCTCAGAGATGAGTCACTAAAGCCCTCATTCCCTCCTTAATAGGATTTCATGGTTGTGAGAGATGAGACATCCGACAAGTTCTCAAGACCAATGAATGTGGCAAAGTTTTGAAGCCTCTAAAAAGCAGTGTGTAGCAAGTCCGTAGTGCTATGAAGAAGTTAAAGAGCTACCACATGGTCTTCTATCATGGGGATGAGACAACAGTAATGCACTATGAAGTCAAGGTCTTAAAACATATAGCTATCCTCGAAAAGATGTAATTCACATGCCTAGCCTCTTATCATGTGAAGCCAATAGAATTTGGAACTTTAAGGCATGCAAAAGCATAAGATTTTTGAAGTTATTTTATGGTGAGTTCTGGTTTCATGCTCTAAGGTTGGCTACATGAGGCCAGCCTCACAGCATTTCCCATTATATGTATATAGTAGATATGTTTATATGCGTATAAAGAGAAAAAGGAAAGCAAGGAAGGAAAGGAGGAAGAGAGTGGCATGTTGAAATACTTTTGAGAACATTTGGCTTCAAATGTTTTAGAATTAAAATCAATGATGTACCTCACCACATAGAAATGATTACATAGGAGTACATAGGTATGCATTGAATATCTTTCTTCAACTTTTCATATAATATCTTTTCAAGTGTAAAAACAATATAAGCTCATGATATAAAGATATGATCCTCTCTAGTTTGAGATTACACTAGAGAGGACCAATTTATAAATCACAATAATAGATGTATGGCACAATGACAGTAATTATGTAGGCTCCATATAATATATGGAGCAGAGTGCTATAGGTGTATGTATGAGTTCCATATAATCACAGTCATCTATATGTGCATGGTCATGATTCATGGACTAGCTTTCACTAGTTCATCATGGAGTTGGAGAGGGGAGTCCATGTACCTCCACCCTACTTTGGAATGAATAAGAAAAAAGTATACTACAGGAAATTTTTGGGAGAACATTTATTAATATAATCCAAATTGTCTCGATCTTATTTGATTATAGCTTTTGTTATTTTTGTTAAAAAAAAAATCATGTGCATCCATGTGCCAAATATTATATCTTCCTATACACATGCATGGTTAACAAGGACAAAACACCCTATCAAGGCAAAGGCTGTGGTTCAAGCCCCATCAAACCCAAACTAGGATTTGATGAATTGATAAATTCATCTGATAAATGACTACAAGACAAGAAAATACATGATTTAGATAATAGAAGATCAAATATTTCACAATTGTATATGGAATAACTGAAAAGTCATAAAGACCTTTTGCCCATGTCCTAATCAAACCCTCAGAGGAATATGTGTTTCTAAAAGATCTTTGATTATATTTTTAAAAGAAAATAAAAAAGTTCTTGAGAATCATACAAGATCAATTTGTTTTTTTAGTAGGTTTCCATACCCAGGCTCAAGCCAATCAAGTCCGCAGCATCTACCAATTTTGCCATATGACTTATTTTTTATTGCGGGTGTCAAACTAGTCTCATTATTTGGTCAAGAATTGATTTATGTCAGAGAGACTTTACCAATTTAGCAAGTTGGCATCTTTATAGGATGCGAATGACTTATATTAGAAAGCATAGGGTGTTGCAAACAAATAATAATAATGATATTAAACCTCTAATATAATAGGCACATCAATCTTAACAAGTGCCCCTAGGCCGAAGGCATCTCTTAAATTTATGCCATATAGAAATCACTGATAAACCAAGATTTTCATGCATTAGTCTACATGCGCCATTCAGCTCATGTCTAATCTAACCATTCTATGTGCATGGTTTTATAGAAGTGCTTTTGGTGAAATTGGAATTCACCAAATTTTGGCAAATATGAGCATTTCATGTTTCTCTTTATTCCTTTTTATGAGTGCTTAGATGCTCTCTAAATCTCATTCCAAAATAGCTATAGAGTGAGATGTGATCAAACTCGTGCGCTTAAGAGGGCCTGAGTTATGGAGGTAAAATTCCCATTTGTCCCTCCTATAGAACTAGATTTTCTTTAATCTTTGGTTGAATTAGGTTTGTATTTAATGTTACAATATTAATTTAATGTCCTTGAGTTAGAATATTGGTTTCTCATATTTTATTCTATATCAAGTAGGAGGAAAATTGAGATTTTATCGTTGATCTTACAACTTGATAGAACAATTAGGGAACAATTAGGGATGGTTAAACCTATAGTTAAATTGTGACCTTATCTTTTATAGTTTATTTTTCCTTCAAATTAATCTAATGTGCTATTGTTAGATTCGTTTCCAATTTAAACTCATGCTTAAGACATCGATGTAATGTCATGTTTTATAGGATAAAAAGCTAAAAGGGCCTCTTTATAGACCAAATTTTTTAAGTATCTATGTGCATATAAATTTTATCTATCCTAGGATTTTTTAAATCAAATATTTATATTTTGAAACTTTTAAGTCCTTATGATATAAAGGACTTTTATAAGCAGGTTCTCCTCTTTATACCTCCTCCATCATTAGTAAAGCTTTTTCTAATTGTCTTTACTTATGAACCTGAGCAATAAGCTAAACCATATAATTTTTTTTGCTTTTCTATTTCTTTGGTTGCTTTGCTATATCTATATCTATTATCTCTATGTTAAAACTAAAATTTATTTTTTTACAATAGATTCTTCTTAGAAGGCGCATAAGAATCTTGATCTAAATATTAATACACCAAATTATATTGTGATTTTTACCCCTCCATGTGTTGATATTAATGTGCTAGGAATCTTGCAGTGGTTGTGCACCATTTTGCATTTTTTACTATATTTTATTGAATTTATCACCACAATTGATAAACTTTTGTACTAGTCACTGTATATGGCTACTCACCTCATGCCTTATGTTTTGGTGCTCTTGAGTAGACATTATGTAGATTTATCAAATTCATTATAGAACTCATTTTATATTTCTTAAATTCCAATAGCCATCTTTAATTTCATTGTGATTTCAAGAGTTTGTCATCGCTCCAGTTTTGCACCTATCCTAACCATTTCTTCCATTTATAAAGTGTGACCGCATGGCTGCTTCACATACTAGATTTTATGCCGATGATTGCGGTTTAGATGACATCCATTCAACATTTTAAAGCTAACTTCATAATCGTTTGCTCTATAGTTTATGTCAATGATTGTGCTTCAATAAATTTTGTCATGCCAATTTGTGTTGGAATATTTGCAGGTAGAATTTTCAGAGCATGAGACTATCGATGGTGAAGACATATGCAAATGTACCTTCACAGTTTTGTGGCTGCATGGTCCAATGGCCGGGCAAAAATCATCCCTTAGTGTTGAAAGGATATGTCTTCACCAACCTTTCAGTCCGCCGATAGATCCAATATTAGAATACTTTCTTTACAAATCGAGGAGGAGGTTAGCACAGCAACTTAGGCAAAGGGAGCAAGGGACAAACAATTGTCTAGTCATACCTAAGGTAGGTGATTTCTCTAGTATGCAGCTTGTAGTTGTGGTTAGTACTGTGGGCAGTGATTAAAATAGATGATTGAATGTGTAACTGTAGTAGTTGATCATTTGTAGAATGACTAGTTTTTCCCATGTTTCCCAATCAAAGTTTCACCTTTATTGTCCTTAATGGCATGTTGTTGTTCATATCTTTTGATATCTATGAAGACTGATGCTCGCCTTAATGGTCATTCCTAGTGGTCTAGTGACAAGCAAATGTTTTCAAGTCATCATATTCGCAATAAAAGTTTTCACTCTTTTTCTTAAATCAAAGGTGAACTCGGCAATTAGCATTTCAGATCGGTGCATGTCAGCAACCTGCAATGTAATTCTGGCATAATAAATGCTAAACAAGAGAGTTATAGGAATGGCCCCTATAGGGTTTTGTCTAATTATTTGAATCTATAGTTTCAAAGGATAGAATTGAGTGTTGCGAATTACAAACATGAACATAATCTCTCCACATATGGAGGGTAAAGCTGCATGACCTTGTAAAGACAAGAGACTCTTACATTGGGATGTCTTCTACTTTTTTCTTGGTTTTTGGTTTAAATTTATAGTTTTCAACTTGCTTGATAATCCTATTTCTTTGCAGGAATTAGAGAACTATAGGATGGAAGAAAATTTGAACCGCACACCTGAAAGTACTTTGTTGCCCAAGGAGGTGATGCAGGATCAAGACTTGGGAGGTAGACCATCTCAGAACAACATTGCTCAAGAAGATATCTGTCTTATTATAGAGATCAAGAATTTGGAAAAGAATATAACGATACAAGAAATTGCTAATATCATACGTCGACATACATGTATATCTTCTGAAATTATTCTAAGCCCTGGTTTACATGAGAATTCAGCATTTATCTATCCAGAAAATATAGAAATTGCGAAGACAATATATGAATTCTTAGGAGGTCCTGGATATGTCATTATGTCCTCAAGAGGAAGGTATGGTATATATTCTTCTTCATTTTTCTCTATTTTGGATTTTTGTAGAATACTTTCTAGCTCATCTTCCTTTTGTTAATTCAAACTTAAGTTGGACAGTCAATAGTTTCAACAGATTTCTTTCTTAGAAAATTCAGTCATTAAATGTTAATCTTTAAGTTTTGTATGGCATGGTTCTTTATGTTTAGTTGTATGCGAATGTTTTGGAATGATGTTTACCTAAGAAGTCATGTTTTTGGTGTGCTCCATGTAGCCTAGATGTACATCAATGCCTTAGAATGGCAATTATCTAACTTCTGAAAATACTTGATTAAATGTATTGACATATATAGATATAAATGTGATGCTTTAGGGGGTGCTCTTTTAAACTTGTTAAAAGTAATTCTACACTTTCTTCATCTTGTTTTTCCCTTTCACAGCAGTTAAAGTGAATTCATGACCTTTTTTCATGATTGGAAGGAAGGAAAAAAAATTCATTAAAGAAAATTTTGTGCTTTATTGATTTTACTTTCTTCTTTATGATATAATACATGGAACTCATTTATGCATTTTTCCCTTTAATTTTAATACATATATTGTCTCATAGTGATTATCATAGTTACAACTTGTGCTTTTTGATCATGTTGGCAATTCTTTGCATTACCAAACATCATGTGTTTAACAAGAATTTGCAATTTAGATGTC
This sequence comes from Calamus simplicifolius, assembly GCA_900491605.1. Classification (NCBI taxonomy): domain Eukaryota; kingdom Viridiplantae; phylum Streptophyta; class Magnoliopsida; order Arecales; family Arecaceae; genus Calamus; species Calamus simplicifolius. Next base: position 901,828 of record UESW01004201.1, read on the forward strand.
ACAATGCTCAACTCTATGTAAAAGATAAGCATAAACTAATATATATCTTGAATCTAGAGTCTTGATGTCTCTTGGGTGATGTTTGTTGAATATGCATACTATTTGTTTGACTTAGAAATGTATTATGTCCTAAAGCATATAGAACATGCATGGTGCCTTTTGTTTTCCACTACGGAAGCATGCATGTTGGTGTTTATCATGAGGTATTACACAGATAAAAACACAATAGATAAAGACAACCTCCAAGAGACATCCAAACTCAGATCTTGGAAGGATACATGAGCGCTACTCCATTTGAACCAAATGTCTCATGTCTTGCCCTGCTTTATTAGATGTCAGGTGTCCTACTAGAGTTTGCTGTTCTGGGAGCCCCTAAGAAGCCTATACTCACTAAAATGATCCTTTCCACAATCCTGTCACCTTCATTTTTTCTGGTGCTGTGCTCTTGAAATGTTTGGCAAAGGTGTTGGTGCTATGATCTTAGTATGGCATTTAGGTAAGGTGTTCTAATTTTTTCGAACCATGAATACTTGCAGGTGGACCTTAAGGGTTTCTCAATAGTGTGTTCTAAAATCAGCATATTAATTAGAGATCCTCCCCTTCAAACCCACTAAATGTTTTCATACATCAGCATTGCTAAACAAACATAAATTGTGTTCCATAAGATAGCTATGTGCATTTATACAAAATTGTCACCTTAGGTGAGAGTCCTACGATCTATAATATTACCACTTACCTTCAGCCTCTCATGGTAACAAGGCCTCTAGAACTATACTAAGGCCACCAATATCCAGATTGGTAGGTCATAATGGATGAGATGCATCTTGGTTTTTGGAAAAGATGCTTCCACATGTCCTTTTAACTTGTACCTGTATCGATGAGTTGAATTAAAAGTTCTACAATTATTATCTACAATTGCGTATTTAAATGCTCTGATCTCCACATGCTGATCCTTTTCAGGTCATGGTTTGTTACTGAAAACCGACAAACTGAATCAGAGGTAATTGCATATGGGGTCTTCATATATATTATGTTGCCTTACATTTTATGGTGGTGTTTTGTCCATAGATTGAACAGCCAACTTCTTGTTGTCTAAATTATTCAACTTGGTTTAATGTTCTGCCCATAATTATTGTCTCATGAATGCGCATCACCTTGTTTGCAGACACTACCGTGCAGTGGAACTAGAGAGAATTCCAACAACATAAAATTTCTACTCCCAGGAACTGAAGGATATGAAAGGGGTAGACTAGTGCGTGCTGAATATGTAAGGAGTATCTCTAGCAACTACAATGCATTGTGAAAGGATTGACATAGAATGAGATAAGGCCGGTAAAGAATTTTTGTAAATCTAAGGATGTCAATCATAACATTGTTAATGATAGAACATCTTAAGGTAATTATTCCTTTGTTAGAGAAAACAAGTTAAATTTTGGTGCGCCTGTGGAAGAACAGGCCTGTTTCTTCTCTGGTCCACACTCAGCAAAGTGAAAATAGCTTTTTAACAGTGACAAGACAATGATCCATCATTCTCCACCATTAATTAATTTTGAGCATTTCATATTCTATTAGTAGGGTCACCACTAATCGTCCATCTTGGAGACATGTTTGAAAAGTGTATGTATCAAAGCCTTTCATACGTAGAAATGGGCACTGGGCCGAGCCGCCCATGGCCCGGGCCGTACCATGGCCCGATAGCTACAGTATCATATCATACCTGGCATAATCCATTAAAAGGGGCCATGCCTGACTCAAAAAGTCTAGCCCGCAGACCAAGCCTGGCATGGCACGGCCCAGGCCTGGGCTAGCACGGCCTAGGCATGTCGGCATGGCACGGCACACGTGTCAAGCTGGCACGGTGCATAAGGGCCTAGGCCGTGCCGGGCCACAAGGGCCTAATCCCTTAAAAAATATTTATGTAAAAAAAAATATTTTTCTAATAAATTAAAAAATTATTGAGAACAAAGAATTTATTAATATTAAGCCACCTTAATGGTTGGGGGTTTGGCATAGACCCTACTAGTTTATTAATTTAAAATCAAAATGGTATATAAAAGGATGTGGGCTAGGCCTACCTCCAAAATAATAAGAAATGAGAAAAAAATAGAGATGACTCACTTTAATAATTTAAAAATTAAAAATATACAATTATAAAAATAGAGATGACTCACTCATTAATAGTATTTGTAACATCATCATTTTCGCTAGTTAAGCAATGTCCACCTTTATCTTGAAGCCTTGCCTCAGCATCCAACCAATCTTTGAGGCAGAAAAGCATCTAAACCATGTCGCCAGTCATCATACTTCTATTTTCGTCCAGAACAACCAACCTGCACTGAAAGCGAATTCTGATGCTACTGTGGACATCGACACAGCTAAAATATTGCGTGCAATGACAAACATAATAGGATATTGATTTCTAACACTTTTTCATCAAGCTAATACATCTAGATTCTCTATTTGATTTTCATCTAATGCAGACTGAATAACATTTCATAAATAAAATTCTAGTTCACTACTTAAAGATGAAGAAGATGAAGATGAAGAAGATGAAGCATGTATGTCTCTTCTTTGTGCAATGACTGAAAAAATAGATGACGAACGAGAACTAAAAGAAGAAGCAGAACTTTATGCAGGCATTCTAGATCCATGAATTTTTTCATCATATAAAGCATAAATATCATTAAGAAGTCGTGTTACCTCATATTTAATAGGTTTAGGATTTTTAATCATGTTTTCACAATATGCATCAATTAAAATTAGTACGCCACTTAATTTAACTCTAGAATCAAAAACAACAGCTAAGTTATGTAAAGAACATATTCTGTCCCAATATTAATTTTATTTAGTTTTCATTTGATGTATAATAGGCATTAAAACATCATCATATCTATGTTCATAAATTTTTTCACTAATTATATATGCTTGTTATAAAAATAACAAGAAGTTAGATAATAAATATCAGAAAAACATTTCTAGCTTCATAAAAACTAACCAAAAAATCTTTTAAAATTTTATCTTTACTCCAATCAGTATCAGTCAATATAAATCCTAATCCACGATCATTAATATATGCTCTTAATAGGTTTTTATATGGATATGCATCATGGATTATGCTATAGGTACTATTCCAACGAGTAATTACATCAAGTTTAAATTTTTTAAAATATTTTCCATGATCTATACATAATTATTTAAATTCTTGAAGTCTTGCTCTTGAAGCATGAATAAAAGAAACTGTATTTCTAATTTTTAAAATAACATCTTGAATTATGTCCATGCCAGCTTGAACAGAAAGATTAAATATATGATATGCACATCTAATATGCAATAATTATCCATTTAAAATGAGATGCAAAGAGTCATTTAATAATGCAACAGTAGAATTATTATTAGATGCATTATGAAAAGTAATAAATATTATTTTATAATTAATATTATATGAATATGCAGTTTGACAAATAGCATTTAAAATTTGTTACCTCGAATGCAAAAATCAAAGCATGAAAAGCAAAATTTTGTTTATTTAGTTGCAAATCATTTTCAATAAAATGAGCAGTAATAGCAATTAAAAAATTACTATCTACAGATGCTGACCAAATATCAGAAGTTAAAACTCTAGCATTTAAAAGAGAGAGTGTTTCAATTAAACTTTGTTTCATTGCTAAAAAGTTTGTTATTGCTACTCTTCTAAATGTACGCCTACTAGTTCTTCTATAATCATGTTATAGGGCTAATTGAATATATTCTTAAAAATCATAAGATTCACATAAACTAAAAGGTAATTCATCCTGAACTATCCATCTTACAAGTAATTTCCTCTGATTTTTATGATTATATACAAAAGTACGTGCAAGTAATCCCCCTTGTATATTAAGGGTACTTTGCATACGGAAATCATGCATCCTATGAGTCTTTTGATATCTTTTTAAATGCCCTATTCTCCCACTACTGCTACAACTATAAAGTTTTTTATATTTTCTACATTTTTCTTTCAATACTCCATCTAACTATAATTCTATCAAAATCATTCCAAACATCATTAGTTCTCTTACGAGAAGAGGTTTGATCTTCACTTGGTTCATTGGTTCTAGAGGAAACTTGAGGATTAGTTTTCTCTCCCTCAGAAACAGGGAGCATGCCAAAATGACTTTTGTCATAAGATGTCATATCTAATATTTTAAATTAATAAATGCAAAAAATAAAAACTAACCACAAGAAGGAATTGAGAAGAGGACCAGAGGTGGAGGCATGGAGCCGAGATTTGTGAACTTTGTCTTGTGCTCTCGCCTCTCAACAAGAAATGGCCTCCTTTCTCTTGTACTTCTCAATAAGAACCTCCTCTTGTGTAGCACTTGAACACTTGCTAGAGCACTTACTAGAACACTTGCAAACTAAAAATTAAATTGCTAAAGCACTTACTAGAAGGAAGAAATAGTAATAAGAAGAAGAGAAGAATTAGTTTGGTATAGTGAGAATGAGAAGGGAATGGAGTATTTATAGGAATAAAAAAATTCTCAAAATATCCCTATTTTTAGCCATTTTATGGCTATTAGGGGGGTTAAAATAGTCAAAACCCTCCCAACTAGCCGTTTCTAGCCATTTTTAACGATTAGAAACGACTAGCTGGGCCATGCTGGCATGGCCTAGTTAGGGCGTTGGGGCCGTGCCCAGCACGACCCAGCCCAAAATGGCATGGCCCAGCCCAGCCCAAAATGGGACATGGGCCGTGCCGAGTAGGCAAATTTTTTTATGGGCCATGCTAGGCACAACCTAAATTTTTTTAGACCCGATGGGCCTGGGTCGTGCCGTGCCAGGCAAGGCCCAGTGCCCATCTCTATTCATACAAAAGAAAATAAAATTAAGAGTTGATTTTGGGAATGTGGCCTACTAGCTATATCATATGCAAAGGATGATGAAAGGAATATCCTGAGAATATTCATTTGTGCTATAATTATATCAATGTATAATTTTCCTTACTTTCATCATTTGAAGCATAGATGAAACGAAGTTGTTGATTGTAAACCTATTTTAAGATTTTATAGTGCTAGAAAAAGTCTTTCTACACCGCCATAGAAAAAGCGATGTGCAAAGACATTTTCTATAGTGCTATTACTGTAGACTCAAGATCTCATATATCTTTTAAGGAAAGTAATAATAAGAGAAGAGGCACTCTGTTTTTTTTCATAGATAAATATCTGTTTTGCTGAAACAACTTGGCTTATATAGCCATTACAAGAGAAGTCTAAGAGACTTAAGTTCAAACAGTTGTATTAAATAAACCATTACATTTTCAAGATAATTTAATTCAATCTAAAGACTTTTAATTCTTCAAGAAAGTAAAAATCTAAACTTGATGAAATTTCATAATCAAGGCAATTTGGTTTAGAGTTCCAACAATGCCTCCCCTAAACCAAACTTGCTTTTCATTCCCAGGCTTGCTACATTTTTTGTGAAAACTGGTCCTCCAAGTCGTTTAGTAAAAATATCTGCCTTTTGTTCACTAGTCCTGTAATACTCAACATGAACAATACCTTCATTTATCAGCTCCCTCAAGAAATGATATCGAAGTCGAATATGTTTCATTTTTTCATGAAGAATTGGATCCTTTGAAATTGAAATAATTGAACTGTTGTCACAGAACAAGGTTGTTGGACTTATTTGAACATGATTGAGATTCTCTAAAATTTCTCGCAGCCAAAGTAGATGACAACCTGCAAAAGAAGCAGCAACATATTCGGCTTCTGTGGTTGAGAGTGCAACAATAGATTGCTTTTTTGAACACCATGCTACTGCTCCACTTCCGATATCAAAAACATAACTTGAAGTGCTCTTACTATCACTAACACTTCCTGCTAGAACACTGTCAGTAACAAGATTAACCAGCACATTTGCTTGATAGAAAATACCATAATCAAGAGTTCCTTTCACATATCTTAGGATTCTTTTTGATGCCTCCCAATGATTAAAGAATGGTTTCTCCATAAATCTACTTATCAAACTGACAGCAAACATGATATCTAGCCTGTTGCAGTCAAATATATTAAATTTCCAACCAAACTCCGAAAGAAAATTGAGTTAATCAATTTTCCTTCACCATTTTTGCTCAGTTTTAGTCATGCAATACAAGCGGTTGAAACAGGATTTGCATTTTTTGTTCTGAATTTTTTCAAATTTTGTTTTGCATAACTCTCTTGAGTGATAAAAATTCCATTCTTGGATCTATGAATTTCAATTCCAAGAAAATGATGTAGTTCACCCAAGTCAGACATTTCAAACTCATACTTCATTGAGTGCTTAAAATCATTCAACAACTCTAAATCATTACTAGTAAAAATAAGATCATCAACATAAAGACTTACAAACATGATGCCTCCATGTGGACTAATTTTAGTGTAAAGAGTGTGCTCTATGGACATTTATGAAAATCATTCATCTCAAAATAAGAATTGATACAGCTGTACCAAGCCCTTGGCGGATTGTTTCAGTCCATATAAGCTTTTTTTAGCCTGTAAACCTTATCTTCTTCTTCCTTTTGTTCAAAACCTAGTGGTTGTTCAAGGTAGACTTCTTCCTTGATTACTCCATTTAGGAAAGCAGATTTTACATCCATTTGAAAAATCATCCAATTGTTTTGAGCTGCAAGAGAAATCAGCAGTTGAACTGTATCAAGCCTTGACACAGGAGCAAAAACTTCTACAAAATCTTCTCCCTCTTTTTGCTTGTATCCCTTTGCTACAAGCCTTGCTTTATGCTTGTTGATGGAGCCATCCGGATTCATCTTTGTTTTGTACACCCATTTAGCACCAATGGGTTTTTTATGTGGAGGAAGATTTGTGAGCTCCCAAGTTCCATTATTTTCAATGGCTTTTATCTCCTCTTTCGTGGCTCTTCTCCATATTTCTTCTTTATTTGCATCATCAAAGGAGATTGGATCTTCTCCTGCAAAGAAAGCAAAAAATATAGAATTATCATATTCAATAGGCTCAGTTGAATCTAAGAGTTCTTGCACACTTCTCATTTTTCTTTGAGGAGGACTTGATGAAGAACTTGGTGAAGATCTTTGTAAAGGAGGAACATTTTCTTCTTCTGAAACATTTTCTCCATTTGAAGTAATTGGCAGTTCAATTTCTTTATCTTTCTTCTCATCAAAACTTGAATTTTCATCAATTCTGATATCTCAGATGATCACAATCTTTTTTTGTCTTTGGATTATACAGTTTGTAGGCTTCGCTTCTCTCGCTGTATCCAATGAAAATACACTTTTCAGACTTGTAATCAAATTTATTCCTCTTTTCCTGTGGAATGAATGCATACGCAACACTCCCAAACACCTTCAGATGTTGAACATCAAGCTTTCTTCCATACCAAGTCTCATGTGGTGTGCAAACTTTTAAGCATTTTGTTGAAGAACGGTTAATGAGATAACCTGCACAAGAAACAGCCTCTGCCCAGAATTCATTTAGCAAATTTTTTCTTTTAAGCATACATCTCATTCTTTCTACAAGAGTTTTGTTTTTTCTCTCACTTACACCATTTTGTTGCAGTGTAAAGCGAGCTGTCAACTCATGTCTTATACCTTATTCTCTAAAATATTTTTCAGCATCATTTGAGATGTATTCACCGCCATTGTCAGTTCTCAAAGTTTTAATACGAAGCCCAATATAATTTTCAACTTTAGCTTTAAAATCTTTGAAAGCTTGAAATGCATGTGATTTTTCTTTAAGAAAACAAATCCTTACCTTTCGTGAAAAATCATCAATCAATGTAATAAAATACCTACTGCCTCCAAAAGATTCAGTTGGCATATTTCCACAAAGATCAGAATGGACAAGTTCCAATGGCCTTTTTGCACTCCTAGATGATTGTTGTGGAAATGGATCTCTATGTTGCTTTCCAAGTTGACATGCTTCAAAATTTCTTCAACTTAGTCAATTTCTGGCAGCCCTCTAACTATCTCCTTTGTTGATAACAACTTCAAACTTCCATAATTCAAGTGCTCATACCTTTCATGCCATAGCTTAGAAACAATTTATCAGCAGCAAATAAAGATAATTTTGTGATCTCAAGTTTGAGAGGAAATAAGTTATTTGAAGCCACACCAATTTTTGCAATAACTTGATTTCCTTTCAATATAGTGCAAGCATCACCATGCATATGCAAATCATATCCTTTCTTCATGAGATGACCAGCACTAAGCAAGTTACTTTTCAAACCAGGAACATAATAAACTTCAGCCATTTTCTCAATATTTTCAGATTTTGTTTTAAAAGAAATTTCACCAACAGCTTCAATTTTATAAGTACTAGCACCACCAATTGTTACTTCACCATGATCAATTTTAGATAAAGTAGAAAATAGATTTTTGTTACCTGTCATATGCTTGCTAGCACCACTATCAAGATACCATAAATTATCAACCTTGCTATTATGAAAAGCAAGCAACAAAGTTTCTTCATTCTTGCTTTGATGAACAAGGCTTGTTTCATTTTTCTTGTCATCAGCTTGTTTGTACCAGCAGTGTATCTGTTATGTCTTAGTTTATGACAATAGTTGCATTTAAAATAACAACATCCTCGGCATCTTTGATAATCATGATCTCCTCTTCCTCTTTGTTGATATTTGAAATTCTGATTTTCATTGCTATCATTCTGATGGCTATCATTATGTTGATTATTTCTGCCTCTTCCATGAGATATAGAACCACCACGTCCTCTGTAGTTTTTGCCTCTACCACTGTTGAATGAACCACGGCTTCCCATAGTTGTAACTTGGGATTTGAGAGCTTGATCAGGTTGATGTGGTGAGGGAAACAACATGTTAATCTTCACTTCATGGGCTTTCAAGACTCCTTGCAGATCTTCCAAAGTCAAGCTCTTGAGGACTTTTGTTTGCTCAATAACAGTAACAAGACTAAAATATTTTTTTGACAAAGAACAAAGAACCTTTTGAATGATCCTAAGATAACCCTAGGCTTCACCATTCGAGACCATTTGATTTACAAGAGAAGTAACTTTTGTAAAATACTCTGCAACACTTTCTTTCTCCTTCATCTCCAGTTTTTCAAACTCTGATCTCAGAATTTGAAGTCGAACATTTCTTACTTGTTTATCTCCTTTGTAGGCTTTTTGCAGAATTTTCCAAGCCTTCTTTGAAGTTTTTTCTTTACAAATTTTCTCATACACTACCTTTTCTATTGCTAGATTAATTTGGTTTTAAGCATCTGTGTCCTTCCTTCGATTTTCTACCAAAACTTTTTTCTCAGCATTACTCAATGCTTCTTCATCTTCAGGCTCAATGAACCCTTTATCGACTATATCCCATAAGTCGAATGCTTTTAACCAAACTTCAAATCTGCTGCTCCAGTAATTATAATCTTCTCCATTGAAGGTATATGGAAATGGAGTGGAGATATTTCTGGTTGTCATTTCTAAACTAGAGGCTCTGATACCAATATGTAGACTCAAGTTCTCATATAACTTTCATGGAAAGTAACAATAAGAAAAAAGGCACTCTGTTTTTTTCATATATATATCTGTTTTGCTGAAACAACTTGGCTTATATAGCCATTACAAGAGAAGTCTAAGAGACTTAAGTTCAAACAGCTGTATTAAATAAAATTTTACATTTTCAAGACAATTTAATTCAATCTAATGACTTTTAATTCTTCAAGAAAGTAAAAATCTGAACTTGATGAAATTCCATAATCAAGGCAATTTGGTTTAGAGTTCCAACAATTATGACCACAATAGGATCTCCATATCAGGTTCAGCCCCTCATCAAGCTGAACCCACTCCCAACCCGCTCAATAAATGGCATAGACATCGTCATGCCTCTCTCGCACTCCCACTTCCAACCTCATTTCAAACCCTTTTGTCCTCCTGCTCCAGTCCATCTCACCTCCAGCATCCAACCATACACTACAACAAATTCTCGCTATCCCGATGCTAAAAATATTATTTTTTTATGCTTAAAAGCATCGAAATATATCGTCCCGACGCTTCTACATGTGTCGGGATAGGGGGAGTAGGGACGAAAAATCTCAATGCTGTGGGGATGAAAAATCCCATGCTATTAAAAAGCATCGGTATGTGCCAACGCTTTAAAGCATCGGCAACTTTTGATCTTGTCGATGCTTTAAAACGTCGGCAAGATCAATTATCCCAATGCTTTTTAAGCATCGGGATATGTGGATGCTTTAAAGCATCGGTGACTTTTGCTCTTTCCAATGCTTTAAAGAGACAACAACATATTTTTTTAAAAAAATAAGCATCGAAAACATATTTTTTAAAAAAAATAATGATGTCTCTTCCTCTGCCGTTCTTCTCTTCCTTTGTCCATCGCCTCTCGTTCCTCTGCTATTCTTCTCTTCCTCTGTCGTCGCCTCCCATTCCGCCTATGATCCAAATGCACCAAGAAACGAGCCGCTATCTCTTCCTCTACCGTTCATCAGTTAATTAAGGCCATGCAAAAAGCTACATTCGAAGGGGAATGACACAAAGAGGGACGAACACGAGTATTGGTCCTCTACGTTCTCTATTCCACCAAAGATATATGTTCCATGACGAGTTAGGAACCCAACTGAGAACCAAAACAAGGACCAACGCACGATCAAAGGATGCATGCTCGAAATGAAGCCAAGAAAACCAAAGAAGCCATCCACAAATGAAAAGAAAAAAATTATAAGAAAAGAAAAGAAAGGGGTTAGAGAGAGAGAGAGGTGGGGGATACAAGAGTTCTTACAAGAAGGGTAGTGATGGGAGCCGTAGGAGGAGACGGTGACGCTCTTCCAGATGGGGAGGACGAGGTGAAGAGGGATAGGGACGCTCGCTCTTGCAACTACATAAATGTGAAGGCCGGCCTGTTGTAGCCACCCCCGACCCCAAACCCTAGTCCCGACCTAGCACCAGCGGCGAAGGAGCCGCCATCGTTACCACCCCTATATCCATCACAAAACTTACCAACTCACCATCAACCCAACCCAACCCAACCCAACCAAGCAACATCATAACAAAAGGAAAAAAAAAAGGTCTCCCCTCCCATCATCCACTTGAGGAGCCGAATCAAGGTTGCCATTTTGCAGATGAAGGATTAAAGGAAAAATCTCAAAGCAAGGAGAAGATCCCAGTAATTTAATCTAATACCAAAATCAATCAAACATGGCAGATAAACAATAAATGCAAAGATTTGAAACGTAAGGCCGTAATTTTACCCGAGACATGGTACATCTCAAGTCCTTAGAAGTGCCGCACACTCTTTAGGATCAAGATGCGCCGATGGCTCGGACGGCGGACCCTGGGGCACGGCGGCGACGAAAACGACCATGGGCGCCTTGATCTCGTTCAACTCGCCATCCTTCCCTCTTCCCCCATCTTTCCCCTCGCCATCTCATCCACTGAGAAAACATAAATCTCTGTCTCTATTTCGGTGACAGAGGCTTTGGATGGATTGGAAGGGAGGGAGAGGAGGAGAAGGAATAGGACCAATCTGAGGTTTTGAAACATAAATCAAGGAGCGACAGGGAATTGCGCTCTCTGCATCGATTTTTTTTTTTGGCGGTCGTGTGAAGATTGAAACAGATCCCACGGCACGAGATAAAAATACGATGTCAACGCTAGAATTTTTTTTTAGGCGGTCGTGTGAAAATTGAAACAGATCCCACGGCACGAGATAAAAATATGATGCCGATGCTTTTTAGCATCGTCATCGTATTAAAAATTATGATACCAACGCTAAAAATCGTCGGCATCTTATAAATATCATGCTGACAAAAGCATCGTCCAACTACGAACATGCCCAACGCTTCTGGGTAGCATCGGGAAAATAAAGTTGCTATGCCCACATTTTATTGTAGTGATAGGAGGGAAGAGGGAGGAAAAAGGCAAGGATGGCAAGGGCCTCGAGGCCTGCCATCATGCTAGTGCACAAAGAGCTTTCCTATTTTGGGGTTGGCGATGGCCAGGAAAAAAAGCCCAGTGATGTACATCGATTTCTCTAGACAAGCAAGAGCAAAGTTATTGTACGAATGTAGGCCTATCCATCCTTGGAGCTTAGTAACAAGGGGAGCTCCGTTTCCATGACTTCTCTGTTGACTCGGTAAGATTCATGGATACTTGTCCTCCTTTTTTAGCTTTTTTTTTCTCTCTTTCATTATGAGTGGGATGGAGTTTTGTGGAAATACCTTTTTTTTGCCAATAAGAATTCTAACATACGCGGTAATGTAACTTTGTTCTCTCCATTTTCTTTTGTTATATTTGATTCTTTGGACGACCAAGAATCAAATATAACAAGAGATAGAGAGAACAAAAATTATATCACTAGATACTTTAGAATTCTAGTTGGAAAAGATGTTGTTCCACAGAAATTAAAGAGAGAAGAAAAGCCTTAGAGAGAAGCAAACGTAAATCCCCTCACGGCTTCGCGGCAATCGAAGCGTGAACTCGTTGAGCTCCTACTTGCTCTTCAAACTATCAATGACATAAAGCTCATCAAAGCTCCTTCGAGAAGTCGGTGTACATCACCTTTAGCTTATCAGGCCGTTATTGAATTGAACGGACACCATCCGTAGGGAAACAAAATCAAAGCGTCTCGAGGCACCGTTCAACTCTCACGGTGCTAAACCAACGGTGGAGACCAACAAATTTATTAATTACTCATTATTAAAGTAAAATTATATTTTATTATATAAAGATAACCTTTTATCTTTGTGAATTAAATTCAATGACCTTTAAATCTTGTCATCTCATGCAGATTTAATCTATGAATTTAATTCTTTCATGAATTTCAAGAATCGAATTCTTATTAATACTTTAAGATAACCATTATCTTTTAAAAATTAATGTCAAAAGATTTTAATAATCATACGATTAAAATTTAATATCACATATTGACTTTTAAAATTAAATTCTATACTAAGAATCATATTCTTGTTATTTATGAAATTAAATAGATTAGTCATATATTTTATAATCTTATTATTAAATTAATATCATATATTAACTTAACCTAAGACTATTTTTAATTTCATAACTTTATTTAAGAATCTAATTCTTAATATTATAATTCCAAACCACCCATTTAAAAACCACTACAAGAGAATTAAAATATTGCGACGCCCAAATGCATCGCAATTGCATCGCTAAACATGCTATTGCGACGCAATAGCGACGCAACGAGGGCGTCGCTCAACTGTCCGTCGCAATACCCTTTAGTCACAATTGCATCGCAATATTGCGACTCTCTGCATGCTCTGCGATGCCACATTGCGTCGCAATACTACGACACATGCAAATGCGTCGCTAAATTTAAAAATAAATTTTAAAATAAAAAAATTATTATTAAATATTGTAAGTACTAAATTGTGTCGCAATATTTAAAATTAATTTTTAAAATAAAAAAAATTATTATTAAATATTGCGATGCACTAAATTGGGTCGCAATATTGCGACTCATCCAGCTGCGTCGCAATATTTAATAATAATATTTTTGGTATAATAGCGATGCAATTTTAGTCGCTAATGCGTCGTAAATAAAAATTATTTTAAAATATTACGATGCAAGGTAATTGCGTCACAATATTTATTAAAAAATTTTAAGATAAAATAGCGACTCAATTTTAGTCGCTAATGCATCGCTATTAAATTTATTTTTAAATTATTGCGATGCCAGGTCATTGCATCGCAATATTTAATAATAATATTTTAAAAATATTAGCGATCCAATATCAGTCGCTAATGCGTCGCAAATTTTGTTTTTAAAAATATTTAAATGATTAAAAATTAAAACGGTTAATTCAATTTCGCTAAATCTAAATATTGATACAAACATTTTTCACTCAATCCAAATAATAATATATTTTAAAAAATAATTTATATATTAAAATTTTGAAGTTTTTACAATAAAAAAGAAAAGAAAAATACATCAAGAATCTGAACGATCACATGGAGGCTGTGGAGGCTGAAGACTCTGTGACAAGCGGCTAACCATATCCCATAAATAATGCATCTTATCTCGCATGTCTGCAACCTCCTGATCCTGCCCTCGCATATGATCCTCAAAATCCTGCTCGACCTCCTGGCGAATCTCCTCTGCAATAGATCTGCGAAGCTCCTGTAAACGCTCGGGAGGAAGATCAGCAGGAACTCGCGAGCTGGAGGCCTGATGGGAAAAAAATATAGAAGCTCTAGTGCCCAGACCATAGACCCTGCGGTCTCGTGGCTGGGCACCAACAGCCTCCAAAAAGATACGTCGACTCTCCTCTGCTGAGAGTTCGACGGGCGTCTCCCCATCAGTAGAGTCGGCCTGCGATGCCTGAGAGCGAAGCTCGTCGACTCGTGTCTTGAAATTATGAAATCAACAATAAATGAGTTAATAAATTTCTTGAAATAAAATTTTAGAAATTAAACAGATACTACATAAATCTAATTTCTTACCGTAACCTCCCGTGATCGCGTGTCGACCCAGGAGCCGTCCCTCCTGGTGTGTGTCGCCCTGAATAGACGAAACTCACGAGGATCTCTGCCCTCCTGCTCAGTCTATAACAATAAAAAAAATGATATTAATACAAATATTTGTAAATAACTAAAATAGTAATTAAAATATTTATGTTTTCTTACCATACGCCGTCTGTGCTCCTGAATTGAAATGGAGCCCGAAGTATGACGGGAGAGACCCGTGCCAGGACCGCCCTTCTCAGATCGGCGGTTCGTGCTGGCTGATGCGGGCCTCCTGTGCTAGCCATCGGACTCCCAGGCCTGCTGCCACTCGTGCCAAATATCCTCTGGCACGTGCGTAGGATGCTGACCCGATGACCTCCAATGATGAAGCATGTCGGAGTATCGGTGTCGCGTCAGAGCCTCCCATGCTGCCCTAATGGCATCATGGCTGGCAGGATCCCACGTAAACTTTTTTTGCATTAAAATAAACAGTTAGTTTTTGAATTTATTAAGTTTAAAGAATTATATATCACTGATAAATTATATTTAATAAGTTTACCTGAAACTCAGAAAAATAAAACTCCCTCGTGGCTGGAGATACGTGGCGCCAATCGTAGCCACTGGGATCTGCACGCCTCTGAAAAACGGCGCTGATGTGGCTGGATACATGATGCTGCTCAATGAATCTGTTAAAAAAATGCAAGTTTATAAGTAAATGACTTAAAAACATAAACAAATATTTTTAATTAGTATATACTTACATCCCCTGAGCATCAAGTCTAAGTACAGTGCGGCCGATGGTGGAAGAACTCTCGAAGGTCTGTGCCGATCGGCTAGATGGTAATACTGCTGCAGAGATCAAAGGCTGCGCCTCTGCTGGAGATCCAAACTCTCCATCTCCGACACTCATGTGATCTGATGTCGCAGGATCCAAACTACGTCTCTGCTCACCTAATCTGTCGTCGGTAGATCTACCTCTGCCCCTCATACTGAAAATACTAAAGATTCACACAATTAAATTACGATTAATGATTGACTATGTAAGAATTTAATACTTATAAAAAAAATTTAAATTTTAAAAAACCTTGTTGGCCCAGATGGCAACCCAAGAGGGGGGGGGGGTGAATTGGGTTCTTTAAAAAAAATTAGCCTTTTTAAAATAGTTTGCTTGTGATTTATGATGGCAAATGCAAGGTAACTATAAAGAGCAGTGAATAAGATAGAGATAGAGAAAGAGACAATGGAACATGGCAAACACAAAAGATTTTATAGTGGTTCGGTGTATCCAACACCTACGTCCACTCCCAAGAATCACTTGGGTCCACACTATAATCACCGTAGATTACAGCAGAGTTGTTTTACAAGCTCACAACTCGAACTTGTTGTTTTCCCGGGCGCACAACGAACCCAGCTGGTTTTCAAGGGCTCACCAGCACAAAAACCCTAACCCAAGCTTAACCAAGCTTGAACCAAGGTAAAACTACCTCCTCTAGTTCAATCCCCCAGATTGAACTAGGCACAAACAAAATAAGTATTGTTTTTGAAATACAAAGCTCCTCAATGAGCAAATATACAAATTAAGAATAANGGAGATATGATTGCAGAAGAGGGATGAAACGTAACTATCTATTATTATGTAACAGATACATATGACTCTTGTCCTCTTCTTGTCAAAAAAAAAAAAAAAAAAAAAAAAAAATATTTATCGTGTGTTGCCTTGAACATACTTTCTCCAGTTTAAATTAGAATTTGCCCCTAAAAAAAAATATTATCGAAAATGCTTGCGAGAATATTTATTTTGATACATGTATACAAGGAGAGGTATGGTGTTATTTGATTTACAAATTGCAAGGAAGGGCTTTCTTATCCAAGAAAGGAAAACAAAGACCAACCATCACCTTCTCAACCAAAACACGATTAGTTAGCTAACTGGGGATGAACATCAGTGAATGAAGGAAGGTATTTGGAGATGACTAATAATATGTAGCATAATCCAAGCATAGTTTTAACGCTATTCGTGTGCACATATACATAAATAATTTAAGATCTGGCGCACTTAAGCTGAATTAGAGTCAAAATAAACAGTTCTGAGCTATAAATAAGATAACTTACTTCGATATTTATCTGTTTAATTCATTTAAAATTTAATTTAGTTTTAGTCTTGTTTAGTCTGCTCAGCTGATCTCCATGTTACGAACCCAATTAATTCATTGAAAATCTAGTTGATCAGTATGATTCATTTAACATAATTTGACTATTTTAGTAAATAGATTATGGGAGTTGGATCAGATCACTTATTTCATGAAAAGATTATATTTTGGACAAATTTTTAATCTATTTGATTTGTAGATAATATTTGAGTTGACCTTTTTTTTTTTTTTGTACAGACGTGCGATACTACTCTAATTTGAGTCAGCTTAGATATATCAGAGTACAATATTTGATTAAAAACAGCAGGACAGGGGCCACCCTGTACCCAGACCCTAAAACCAACATGCTGAGCAACCGCCGCCGCAACCCAATCAGCTGCAGCATTGGCTTCACGATAAACATGACGGACCTGGACACTGACAGCATCTCGCAAAATAGCCCAAATATCGAGGAGCAGGGATTAACTGGAGCAAGAAAGCAGCTATCCTTCTGTATTCAGTGGATAAATGTAAGAGAATCATCCTCAATAATCAGGTTAAGAACATGCAAGGTCCTAATAGCATAAAGAATACCAGCCCAAGCTGCATAGAGCTCAACGAGAGGGACCGAGGAATCAAGACTACTAAACCCGTCAGCCGCTAGCAAATCACCACCAGGCCCTTGAATCACAAAAGCACATCCTGCAAGCCTATCTCGAACACACCCGTCAAAATTAATTTTGACAAATCCTGGAGGGGGGCTCCCAAGAGATGAAGACCGTATGCCGGTCCACTGCCCTAGCAGCAGGGGATCCCAAGTGGCTAGGACTGCCAATCACAGGAGCATTACGAAGAAGAAGAATCATCCGACAAAATCCTGGCTTTCCGAACAATCCTGAAGGAAGAAATGGACTCATCAGAAAAAATGAGACGATTCCGCGAAAGCCAGATATGGTAAGCAGTCGCAGCCCATAGGCCAATCTTATGCTGTCTACCCTTCCGAAGAATATGCAAAAAATCGGATCGCAGAGAGCCCACAACATCATATCTACAGTCATAACCCACACTCTGCCAGATCCCCCTGACTCTGGGACAAGAAAAGATGACATGATTGGTAGTTCATCCTCCTGACAACACAAAGAGCAAATAGTCGGGATGTGAAGACCCCTATCAGAGAGGTTGGAGCAGGTCGGAATACAATCCCACAATAGCTTCCAAACAAAAAGCTGAATTCTAGGATGAATAGGGAGTTTCCAAACCCAAGCAGCTTCCATCACACAATGCAAAGGAGGTCTATAGATACACATCAAGTCTCTAGAAGGGGCCGAAGGCATGCAGGATCAGCGCCATAATCTGATATTAGTCACATTCCCCTGAACAAGCGGAATAGCAAGGATCCGACGGGCAAGCTCCTCAACAAAAAACAAGGTAACTGTAGGGAAGTGCCAACCGGAGGAATCTTGGGAGATCAATTCCTTAACCCTTATACTGTTGGGGGTATCAATGCTAATGAAAGTAGGCAACCGAGAGAGGGGAAGGTCAGCAATCCACCTATCATGGAGAACATCAACCAAAGAACCATCACCTATCATCCATGAGGTGTTAGCCATGATAGTTGGAGCATGAGAACAGACCTCCTTCCAAAAAGAGGAATACCCACGGGATGACTGATAGTTCGTAGAGGGGGTCTAGTCCCCGTATCTAGCCCGCATGAAAGAACTCCAGAAACAGTGTGGATCAAGTAAAAACAAGATGCATGATGAGCAAACATAGCCTCTCTCCGAACAACTAAAGACTGAATACCGAGGCCACCTTCATGTATAGGCAAACAAACATTATCCCAAGCCAACAGATGAGTACCATGTCCATCCTGCATAGAGGCCCACAAAAAGTCCTGAAAACATCGCTCGATCCCTCCTCAAACAGTAACCGGGATCAGAATTGGAGAGTAGGTGCAGAGGAAGAGAAGTCAGAACTGATCGAATAAGGATAATCCTCGCCATCATAGATAACGAAGTGACATGCCATCATACAATCATGAACCCGCCGAACAATATCACAATAATCACTGATGCGGGGTCATCTTCCCATGATAGGAATCCCAAGGTACTGAAGATGATCAGCTTGATTGAATATGCCCAAAGTCTAGAAAATGGCTTCCTTAGTGTTTCTTCTGGTTTTCGGGCTAAAACAAATCATAGACTTATTGAGATTAACCTTTTGACCAAAAGCCTGACAATAATTTTGAATGATAGAGTCAAAAATGGATGCATTCCGAATAGTAGCCTGCCCCAGCAAAATACAGTCATCAGCATACAAAAGATGTGAAACTGAGGGGACCAAGGTGACCTGCCATGAAGGGGGCAATGCGACAGTCATTCTGTGCCTGATGTAACACACGAGAGATGCCATCAGCAGCCAATATAAATAAAAAAGGGATAAAGGGCACCCCTGCCGAAGGCCAATAGTAGACTGGAAGAAATCAGACTGACTTCCATTAATAATCAAAGAGAATGATAGCAACCGAACGTAAACCATAATCCAATCAATGAAGAGTCTATCAAACCCAAATTCAAGGAGAGTACGAGACAAAAAAACCCAGCTTATTCTGTCATATGCACGTTCCATATCTAGCTTGATAACCATAAGACACTGTTTGGCAGGGGCATTCTGAAGATCATACATGAATTCTTGGGCAATAATAACATTATCCGAGATGCTATGCCCTTTAATAAAAGCTCCTTGCTCATCAGAGATCAGATGGGGAATCACCACCCTCAGACAGTTGACTAATATACGTGCACAAACCTTGTACAAGGTAGTATACAAACTGATGGGCCTATAGTGCTGGGGATAGAAGCGTCAGAACACTTGGGCACAAGAGTAATGAGAGTCCTATTCCACTCCGCAGGCATGGACATAGAATGAAAAATAATTTGAATAGCCTAAACCACCTTAATAGCAATAATAGTCCAATAATACTGAAAGAAAAAAAAAGTAAAAATTCATCTAGTCCCAAAAGGAAAAGACTTTGTACACTGCCCCCGGTGCAGCAAGTCCTACATGGGCTGCACCACTCCTTCCTATTGGTCCACATGGATTCCATGTGGCCTGACATGATAGGACAGAATAGCAGGAAGATAATGTTACTTTTTGATCGTACATCCATTAAAAGTCGTTCAGCCTTTTACCATTGGTGTGAAGACGAAAATGCCCTCCAGCCTACTTCAACCCGCCATCTTATTTGAATTTTGCTGATAAAAAATTGTAAGGTTCTGGCCTAGAAGAGTATCCGAAGGAGTGGCAAAGCTCTGCTAGACGACATCTTTGCGCGCATTCAGAGAACAAATTCCCATCATCGCGGAGACTGGCTGAAGCGACGGAGGAGTTGTGAGTGTTGCTGCTCCAGACCTCAGCTCCCTTCGAAGAGTCGAAGAGAATGAGACCTCCGGCCTCATTGAGTTGAAGAAACGAATTATATCCGACAAAAACATGAGCGCCGGCAACCCATACAGGTGCCTGCTCGGAGGACAGGATCGATCTCGAGTTGAAGCGAATGCCGACTTCATACTGGTTAGGTTCGTCAGGGTGGCTAAGGAACTCCAATGCAAAGTTCCCATCGGGGGAGATCCAGGAATCACGCTTTGCAACCGAAAGCTTAGAACCAAGAGGAATTTTTTGAGCTTTGATATGAAAGAAGACAGTAGAACAGAGTAAGAAAATGGGGAACCAAAATAGGGTGTCGTGGATTTTGAGCAGGGTTTTGAACTAGGGTGTCGTGGGTTTTGAACTGGGGTGTCGTGGGTCTTGAACTGGGTTTCCTGGCTTTTGAACTAGGGTGTCATGGGTCTTGAACTGGGGTGTCGTGGGTCTTGAACTGGGGGTGTCGTGGGTCTTGAACTAGGGTGTCGTGGGTCTTGAACTGGGGTGTCATGGGTCTTGAACTGGGGTTGTCGTGGTCTTGAACTAGGGGTGTCGGGGTCTTGAACTAGGGGTGTCGTGGGTCTTGAACTGGGGGTGTCGTGGGCTTTAACTGGGTTATCATGGTCTTGAACTAGGGGTGTCGTGGGTCTTGAACTAGGGGTCGTGGGTCTTTAACTGGGTTATCATGGGTCTTTAACTGGGGTGTCGGGGGTCTTGAACTAGGGTGTCGTGGGTCTTGAACTGGGGTGTCATGGGTCTTGAACTAGGGGTGTCGTGGGTCTTGAACTGGGGTGTCATGGGTCTTGAACTAGGGTGTCGTGGGTCTGAACTGGGGTGTCATGGGTCTTGAACTGGGGGTGTCGTGGGTCTTGAACTAGGGGTGTCATAGGTCTTGAACTGGAGTGTCATGGGTCTGAACTGGGGGTATCGTGGGTCTTGAACTGGGGGTGTCGTGGGTCTTAAACTAGGGTGTCGTGGGTCTTGAACTGGGGGTGTCGTGGGTCTTTAACTGGGGTGTCATGGGTCTTTAACTGTGGGTGTCATGGGTCTTGAACTAGGGTGTCGTGGGTCTTGAACTAGGGTGTCATGGGTCTTTAACTGGGGGTGTCATGGGTCATGAACTAGGGGTGTCATGGGTCTTGAACTAGGGTGTCGTGGGTCTTGAACTAGGGTGTTATGGGTCTTTAACTGGGGGGTGTCATGGGTCTTGAACTAGGGGTGTCATGGGTCTTAAACTAGGGTGTCGTGGGTCTTGAACTAGGGTGTCATGGGTCTTGAACTATTTTTCATGGAATGCAGTATCATTGCGTTTGTCTCCTTGGAAAAGAAGTTGAATGTCTTTGCTTGCAGAGTCGTCGATCTTGTGATAAACAAAGCAGCCAGGCGTGCTTTCTGACTCTAATGAAATAGTGCTTGAATCACCATCAAGTCCAGCAGCCACCCGAAATTTTGATGTGTCAGTTCTATTAGATACCATCTCTAAGATTACAGTGACTACAAGGCTCTTGTTTGGACCTCGGTGCTTGACCAATCTTCCTGGGAGATCAAATGGCTCGAGCATGATGGATTCTCCAACGAGATCCTTTGGAGCTGGAAATTGGGATTTTCTGGTGTTGTTGTACACAAGTCTAAAAGTAGCTTGGGCAGCAGCATTAGTTCCAAGCTTTGGTGATTCCTCCATGGTGACCGTGCGCTCTTGGTCTTCTCTAGAGATGTTCAAATTCGAAAGGAACAGAGTCTTGTTCGCACTTTCTTGAGTAAGAGATATCAGCTGAGAATTATAAGCAGCTGGAACTGGCAATATCCAATCAGAATGTGAGCTGGCACTCCCATTCTTCAAATCCCATGCACCACAGGACAGACCAGCAAGAAGGTAATGTCCATAGAGAAATGCTTTTGTTGATGCGTACTCAGGACGATCATCTGTAAGGATGAAGTTTATTGTTATTATATTGAGAAGCACCAAACATAAATCTTTGTGTGATGTGAGAGAGTAGCAGGGAGATATGGCAATGCATGCCTCCCCTGTTTCAGTAGAAAGAATTTGGCAATGCCTCCCCTGTTGCGGGTGTCATGGGTCTTGAGTGTTAGCATGCATTGCCAGTTCTGAATTGAATCATGGGAAGGAGCATTGAGAATCAAGGTAGATATGAAAAGAAAACACAAGTCAAAACTAGATGAAATTGAATCAACGTAGAAGAGTGTTAGCATGAAAACACCACCTCGTCTCCTGCTGTGAAGTGCCATATATCACAAACTAATCAATCACAAAAACCCCTAGAGTAAAAGTATCATAACCTATTTCTTCTATAATAGTCAGCAAGTAATCAAATATTGAGGCCTCACACATGCTATCCTTCTTGGCACCCAAGCATCTCTCTCTGTAGTCTTGGTTACGAAAAGACAAGTTTGCAGTGGAACTCTTCCCTTGATTCTCGATGCTCCTTCCCATTGGATTCCGCACTCTGTCCGTCTATCCTTCGCCCTGGACCCCTTAACCTATAGGCATGTCATGCATCTTTATAAGTACATAAACCGTGTTGACACGTTCTCAATTCTTCACTTGCTTTCCCATCCCTCGATTTCAAGCCTTGTGTGACCCCTGTTTTGAAGACCACTACAGAGCTTCGTTCAGTGACTCTGCCATGCAGCCCTCACAACCAAAGTGCATGAGTCATAGAGGAGTGTAAGCTTCCAATGATAGGGTGGATTCAGGAGCGGTGATGAAAAAAGCGGCCTGCTTGTGTTGGAGCAATAACAAAGGGTGTCGTGGGTTTCCAACTAGGGTGTCGTGGGTTTGAATGATGCTTTGTCTTAAGGTTTTGAAAATAGGGTGTCGTGGGTTATGAACTAGGGTGTCGTGGGTTTCCAACTAGGGTGTCGTGGGTTTGAACTGATGCTTTGTCTTAAGGTTTGAACTAGGGTGTCGTGGGTTATGAACTAGGGTGTCGTGGGTTTCCAACTAGGGTGTCGTGGTTTGAACTGATGCTTTGTCTTAAGGTTTTGAACTAGGGTGTCGTGGGTTATGAACTAGGGTGTCGTGAGTTTCCAACTAGGGTGTCGTGGGTTTGAACTGATGCTTTGTCTTAAGGTTTGAACTAGGGTGTCATGGGTTATGAACTAGGGTGTCGTGGGTTTCCAACTAGGGTGTCGTGGGTTTGAACTGATGCTTTGTCTTAAGGTTTTGAACTAGGGTGTCGTGGGTTATGAACTAGGGTGTCGTGGGTTTCCATGGGTTTTAAACTGATGCTTTGTCTTAAGGTTTGAATTAGGTGTCGTGGGTATGAACTAGGGTGTCGTGGGTTTGAACTGATGCTTTGTCTTAAGTTTTGAACTAGGGTGTCGTGGGTTATGAACTAGGGTGTCGTAGGTTTCCAACTAGGGTGTCGTGGGTTTGAACTGATGCTTTGTCTTAAGGTTTTGAACTAGGGTGTCGTGGGTTATGAACTAGGGTGTCGTGAGTTTTCAACTAGGGTGTCGTGGGTTTGAACTGATGCTTTGTCTTAAGGTTTTGAACTAGGGTGTCGTGGGTTATGAACTAGGGTGTCGTGGGTTCCACTAGGGTATCGTGGGTTTGAACTGATGCTTTGTCTTAAGGTTTTGAACTAGGTGTCGTGGGTTATGAACTAGGGTGTCGTGGGTTTCCAACTAGGGTGTCGTGGGTTTGAACTGATGCTTGTCTTAAGGTTTTGAACTAGGTGTCGTGGGTTATGAACTAGGGTGTCATGGGTTTCCATGGGTTTAAACTGATGCTTTGTCTTAAGGTTTTAAATTAGGGTGTCGTGGGTTATGAACTAGGGTGTCGTGGGTTTAAACTAATGCTTTGTCTTAAGGTTTTTGAACTAGGGTGTTGTGGGTTATGAACTAGGGTGTCGTGGTTTCCAACTAGGGTGTCGTGGGTTTGAACTGATGCTTTGTCTTAAGGTTTTGAACTAGGGTGCCATGGGTTATGAACTAGGGTGTCCCACGATACCCCTAGTTCAGACCCATGACACCCCTAGTTCAAGACCCATGACACCCCCAGTTAAAGACCCACGACACCCTAGTTCAAGACCCACGACACCCTAGTTCAAGACCCATGACACCCCAGTTAAAGACCCACGACACCCCAGTTCAAGACCAACGACACCCTAGTTTAAGACCCACGATACCCCCAGTTCAAGACCCATGATACCCCCAGTTCAAGACCCATGACACCCCAGTTCAAGACCCACGACACCCCAGTTCAAGACCCACGATACCCTAGTTCAAGACCCATGATACCCCCAGTTAAAGACCCATGACACCCTAGTTCAAGACCCACGACACCTCTAGTTCAAGACCCATGATACCCTAGTTCAAGACCCATGACACCCCAGTTAAGACCCATGACACCCCAGTTAAAGACCCACGACACCCCCAGTTCAAGACCCACGACACCCCAGTTTAAGACACATGACACCCCCAGTTCAAGACCCACGATACCCCCAGTTCAAGACCCATGACACCCCAGTTCAAGACCCACGACACCCTAGTTCAAGACCCACGATACCCCAGTTCAAGACCCATGACACCCCAGTTCAAGACCCATGACACCCCCAGTTCAAGACCCACGACACCCCTAGTTCAAGACCCACGACACCCTAGTTCAAGACCCATGACACCCCCAGTTAAAGACCCATGACACCCCAGTTAAAGACCCATGACACCCCCAGTTCAAGACCCACGACACCCTAGTTTAAGACCCACGATACCCCCAGTTCAAGACCCATGACACCCCAGTTCAAGACCCAAGACACCCCTAGTTCAAGACCCACGATACCCCAATTCAAGACCCACGACACCCCTAGTTCAAGACCCACGATAACCCAGTTAAAGACCCATGACACCTCCAGTTCAAGACCCACGACACCCCAGTTAAAGACCCACGACACCCCCAGTTTAAGACCCACGATACCCCTAGTTCAAGACCCACGATACCCCTAGTTCAAGACCCACGATACCCTAGTTCAAGACCCACGACACCCCCAGTTCAAGACCCATGATGCCCCAGTTCAAGATGCCCTAGTTCAAGACCCACGATACCCCCAGTTCAAGACCCATGACACCCTAGTTCAAGACCCACGACACCTAAGTTCAAGACCCACGACACCCCTAGTTCAAGACCCACGACACCCTATTTCAAGACCCATGACACCCTAGTTCAAGACCCATGACACCCTAGTTCAAGACCCCGACACCCCCAGTTAAAGACCCACAATAACCCAGTTAAAGACCCACGACACCCCCAGTTCAAGACCCACGACACCCCCAGTTAAAGACCCATGAACCCAGTTAAAGACCCATGACACCCCCAGTTTAAGACCACGACACCCCTAGTTCAAGACCCATGACACCCTAGTTCAAGACCCATGACACCCCTAGTTCAAGACCCAGGACACCCCAGTTCAAGACCCACGACACCCCAGTTCAAAACCCACGACACCCTAGTTCAAAACCCTGCTCAAAAACCATGACACCCTATTTGGTTCCCCATTTTCTTACTCTGTTCTACTGTCTTCTTTCATATCAAAGCTCGAAAAATTCCTCTTAGTTCTAAGCTTTCGGTTGCAAAGCGTGATTCCTGGATCTCCCCATATGGGAACTTTGCATTGGAGTTCCTTAGCGCCCTGACAAACCTAACCAGTATGAAGTCGGCATTCGCTTCAACTCGAGATCGATCCCGTCCTCCGAGCAGGCACTGTATGGGTTACCGACGCTCATGTTTTTTTCGGATATAATTCGTTTCTTCAACTCAATGAGGCCGAAGGTCTCGTTCTCTTCGACTCTTCGAAGGGAGCTGAGGTCTGGAGCAGCAACACTCACAACTCCTCCGTCGCTTCAGCCAGTCTCCGCGACGATGAGAATCTTGTTCTTTGAATGTACGCAAAGATATCGTCTGGCAGAGCTTTGCCACTCCTTCGGATACTCTTCTTCTAGGCCAGAACCTTACGATTTTTTATCAGCAAATTCAATAAGATGGCGGGTTGAAGTAGGCTGGAGGAAAAAGGGCATTTTCGTCTTCACCAATGGTAAAAGACTGAACGACTTTTAATGGATGCACGATCAAAAAGTAACATTATCTTCTTGCTATTCTGTCCCATTATGTCAGGCCATATGGAATCTATATAGATTAATAGGAAGAAATAATGTAGCCCACGTAAAATTTACTGCATCGAAGACGATATACAAAATCTTTTCCATCCCAAAATCTTATCAAGCCCAGGATCCTAAAGACCTAGCCGAATCTCCTCTTCAATTGACCAATTTTTACCTGAGCGAAAGTTAAAAACCAAAACAACGCTTCGACGGGTGGTTTTAGCACGGAATAATTCGTTCCTTCCTAACGAAGCAAAAGCGAAAGCGAAAAAAGAGGGCTACAGGGGCTTTAAGGTCCATCCCATGCCTTGTGGGGTCCAGCGATCTGATGATGATGAACGGAAACCCGCATAAAAGTTTTACGAAAATTCCCAACAATCGTCCGTCCACATCCGACCTTTGATAACTTGGACGGTCGATGCCATACTTCGCATAAGAAAATCTATGGCCGTAGATCAAAAGATTACCCAGTTCCAGATCGCGTGTAGGCGTAACACGTGGGAAACTCCCTTTGACACGTGTCAACCATCTAACCGATAACCGAACCACCGGCCGCCTTAAGGGCAACTCCCATGCCTTCCTTGCATCCATCGCCAAGGCATCTCGCAGCGACTCTCGATCGAAGAAAGGCAGCGAAGATTTCCTTAAAAAAAGTCTCCAGGGTTAGGGTTTTGGTCGGAGGCGATCTAGAGCAGGAGTTAGGGCTTCGTCGTCGTCGTTGTCGCCGGAGATGGCTTTGGAGTGGGTGGTGCTGGGATACGCGGCGGGGGCCGAGGCGATCATGCTGCTATTCCTGACCCTACCGGGGCTTGACGGCCTCCGGAGAGGGATGGTGGCTGTGGTGCGAAACGCGCTGAAGCCGCTGCTGTCGGTGGTGCCGTTTTGCCTCTTCCTTTTGATGGACATCTACTGGAAGTACGAGACCCGGCCGACGTGCAACGAGGAGCACGCCTGCACCCCGTCCGAGCACCTCCGCCACGAGAAGTCCATCATGAAGAGCCAGCGCAACGCCCTCCTCATCGCCTCCGCGCTCCTCCTCTACTGGCTCCTCTTCACCGTCACCAACCTCGTCGTCCGCCTCGACCAGCTCAACCAGCGCGTCGAAAAGCTCAAGAGGCAGGACTGATCGATCACCGAGCCCGCGGTTCTCACCGATGGACAAACATATAGGTAGAATCGACATAAGCGCCAAATTCTTGCAGGCTTGGCTAATTTTCCCGTTTGCTTGTTATCTCCTTCTGTTTTGATTTCGATCTCCAGGTCAACTTTGATATCACGGAGTGTATGGATATTTTGATTTGTAAACACTATTGCAGCTGATGGGCATTTTTCGAATGAATCTCACCTTGAATTTGGGATTTAGGGTTTGCGACTGTTTATGCTGTCAGATCTGTTGAAAAGTTTTGGTCTTCGTTCTTTTTATGCAATAGGATTTCATACAATGCATGCCCTGGATTGGAATTTCATAGTTTGAAACCCAAATTTTGATAAAACGTGGGAGAAAGAAGCAGTGCAATTCCTCTTAGTTGTTATCGATTGATCTTCATTCTACAAAATTCTAAAATCTGATTAGTTGTTTTGGCCTTCGTTCCAAATTGTTAGAGTTATCGTTTTTGCTACGTCTGCTGAAGATATTATTGTGTCTGTGGATTTGTTTGATTGCACACAATGTTGTCGCTTATTTACTCCTTTGAAAGAATCTACGATTGATGTTTGCGATTGTCACTTTGCTAGATATTCTTTTTCTCTTGAACGATTTTTGTTAGGTAAGGAGGCTAAGAACGGGAAAGGCTAGGGGAATGTTGTGTTAGATCTAACCTCTTTACCTGGATTAAGATCACAGAATGTAGGTGGTAGGAATTTGAACACATAGGATGGGTTCGGTATAATTTTTGCCTCATGTTCAATTTCTTGAAAAGCCATGCATATCTCCTGTGGCCCATTTAATTCGAAGACCAATAAATGGAGTCTCATTGTTTATTGACTGACCTTTTACTTACAGCCCTCCTTTGATTTTTTTGCTTCTAAACCGCAAACTTTTTTACATTTTTTTTTTTAAACCTTACCTCCCTTCGATTTCTTACTTAAGGGCTTCCTTTATCTTCAATGTCTAGCTGAGGGTCTTCCTTCTTTGAGCTCTAATTCTCTGATTCAATTCTTTGTTTTTCTTTACCGGCTACTAGATCTAACTGATGCTTTCTGAAATGTCTCTTTATATGGATTGTGTACTATTGAACTATTCCT
Organism: Calamus simplicifolius; assembly: GCA_900491605.1. Taxonomy (NCBI): domain Eukaryota; kingdom Viridiplantae; phylum Streptophyta; class Magnoliopsida; order Arecales; family Arecaceae; genus Calamus; species Calamus simplicifolius. The sequence continues at coordinate 930,176 of UESW01004201.1, forward strand.
CTGGCTTAACGTCAAGTCATCCTATAACCTTAACTGCACCCTAGTATCTATGATCGTTTAATTTTTAGTCCCACAGTTCATTTTAAATACCTTGATAAGACTTCAGTCTAACTTTTCTAAAATCGTCTATATAGTATATTTGCAACATAAGTGTAGGAAACAGAAGACAAGACACTTCTTGTCTTGCATCGAGATGCCTACCCAACTTTCACTTATTTCTTATGATCAAGTGTGGTAGCATATGTTTCTTGAAGATTTTCTCTGCCAACTGTTGCATGCATTTTGATTACCGCTCTGACATATAGCTTCTATTAACCACCCTGACTTTAGCACCATGCTTGGAGTGCAATCTGATTTATGCTTTCAGGAGGTTTTAGTAACAAATTTTAAACATGTTGTCTGTCCTTCTACTTGGTACCATTATCGTTAGAAAGATAATGTTCATGTTTGATCTTGTAATTCAGGGTTCTGTATTGTAACTATTGTGCTACTGTCTCTTTGATATAGAATTACTGCTTAAAAATATTAGCTATGTTTAAGTAATTTAACATTATATTTCTTTTTCTTATATGGCAGTATGGACATCTCTTATTTTGTGCTCTAAGATTGTAAACTTCATTCCCCGAAGATGACAATTTGTGAAGTTACCATGATAGAAAAAGGTTTCTTAGTGTTTGACCAAATAATAGGGAAGGTTATCACAAGCTAACATGGTTTTGCTAGGAGACTTCTAATTTGTTATGAATATATATGCATCATGTGAAAAGCATGCATGAAAATAGTTTCTCACATTTTTTTTTAAATCAAATACTCTTTGCAAACCTGTTTGTTGGTTTTCTTTTTACATCAGCAAAACACCCTCACCCCCTCTTCTCCTTCGCCTATTTCCTCACGTCTTTAAATTTGTTCCTTTCAAATCCCGCTGGTCACAGCTAGACTTTTCTTTTTACTCTGACAACTCCCAGTTGAGATGTAATAATTAAGCCTGCTAGGGAATTGGGTTTTTCTTTTTATGCTTTAAAATAACTTTATCTGGGATGTATCATGAAACTGAAGTATTTCAGCATATAATTATCTAACAATTATTACAGGTCAATTGTTTGTTTCCTGTATACTTGTTCTTCCCTTTTCCATCTTATTGTTAGATAGATCTTAACCTAGTTAGAGTAATTTATCTCAGAGTTTCTTATAGCAAAATCCTAGTGGTGTTGAGGCCCATCATGGTTGCATTTTACATACATTGCCTTTGAACGATCACTTTTTTTTTTAAAAATGATTAGTTTGATCTATCACCTTCTTATTCTAGGTTAGTTTCTCATCAGTTGATCTAGTTGACCAGAGCTAGATCACCTGTAAAACGTATTGTTTGACCATCAACAAGTATTGTATCCACTAATGCATCATCCTTTAAATATAAGTTGGTGTGGTCTTATTGGAAACATCCTCTTCTTTGTTGCATGGAATTCTCCCTTTTCTTTATTTAGCCACCCTATTTGGGCTTAAGAGTACGGTTCTAGACCAGAATATGGATTTTCTGAGAAAAATTCAACATTTGCATTATCTATTCCACATATAGATAAAAAATCTGGTGCATTCATTTGATTCACCATCTCCACATGCTTGGTGTATAGTGATGATGCTGTTGCTCCTTTTAATAGTGAGTGATCTCCATGTTATGGTTTGTGCCATCCAGTTGCTATGAATTTCATAGGAATATGCAGTGACCTTTCTGTCCAACAGTGAGTGATATCATGAGACATTGACCTTCTATGACTTTCCTACCTAGTATATCTATCGAATGAGATGACCTATGTTCTGTCCCATTTCATGGGACAAAGGTATCTTCATTTTTTTTCTGTGGAATGAGATGATGATGTTCTGTCCCATTTCAATCCTCAACCCAATTAAGCTTCCTAATATTTTATTTAATTTTTAAATATTTAAATTTTAAAAATTATATACAATTTAACTCAACTCATCTAAACTTTTTTTCAACTGCATGGGTCAGTTACATGAATTTGCTTCCTCCACTCGGCTGGTCAGGATCAAGCCGACATTCAAATTACAAATGGTTATATCTTTTTTAATTATTTTTGTCGATGTTAATTTAGATCTAACTCTATTCATACCATGGATTGTTAAAAGATCACTCTGTCTAACGGAGCATTTAAAGATTTACGTTATATATGTTCAAACTACGTAATCGATTTTTTCTCATTTTATCTTCAATTGAAGCTATTCCTATCATTTCTCTTATAAGTTTATTTCTAATTCTATATTTTTAAGTTTTATTACATACTCATTTTAACATACGTATTTCTATATACTTAATTTCATAAAAAAAATTATCTTTTTATGATAAATTAATTCTATTTAAAATTGACAAGATAGGATGGGAGGACAAAAATCGATCTTGAATTTTTTTTGGAATGAAAACGCATGTTGAGATCTGAATCATTGTGCTGTAAATTAATAATTTATAAGTTGGGTATATCAAGGAGGACCTAAGGAGCTTTACAGCCCGCAACCCTTTTTCTTTATAGATCCATATCCCAGTTTCATTCATCTTCTCTGTGAGTTTGGGGTTGAAGGTGGATGTGTTGGCAGTCCAAAAATTAGTTATTTTAAATAACTAATAGAAAATGAATTCATACATTAGTTTCAAAAGATCTTTGGATGGCTTTGGAAGAATGGAAGAATCTTTTGGAGTTTGGAGTAAACTTCCAAATTGCAAGACTTTCTCTTACTTTCCATGTCACAGTATTGTGCTGCTGCACTGTCTGGTTTGCCTGCTGCAATTGCAAGCCCCAGCACTACAATGAAAATTATGGACTCGGAACTCCATGTTTTTTCTAGTTAAATGGAAAGCAAAAGGTCTTTTTAAGAAATAAACACCACTAAATGGTTGAGGTTCATCCCATGGTAATTTTCCAATTGTATGTCTACCCATAACTCCTTGATTATTATCGTCCAATTGGCATTCTCTTAGCTTTTATGCTTATGCTTAATGGATTCATGAACTTAATTAAGGCCATGCACCAACAAAATATGTGAAATATATTGGTTTGTTTTGTTTCCCTTTCCTTGCCGGAATGTCCAATATCATTCTGGCATCTGAACATGCATATGTACTGAAGTTTGTAATTCTGCTAGTCAATTTGTAGACCGCTACAACGGAAATCTTTAGATGCGATACGTTAAAGTTTGTATTCTAAACATGCGATATGTTTAAGTTTGTCCGATTAAAGATAAAATGAGAAAAAATTAAAGATAAAATGAGAAAAAATTGATTACGTGATTTGGATATATACAACGTAAACTTTTAGATGCTTTAGTTAGAAAGAATGATCTTTTAATAATTCATAGTAAGAATAGAGGTAGAGGTAGACCTAACTAATATGAGTAGAAATAATTAAAAAAATATAATTATTTATAATTTAAATATTGATTTGGTTCTGAATAGAGCAGAGTGAAGGAAAGAGATTCATTTAGCCAGCCCATGTAGTTGGAAAAAGGCTTAGATGAGTTGAGTTGAGAATTTGTAAACCCATTGTTTTCGAGGTCAGTCTTTGCATGAATTGCATGGTTTGCAGCTGAAGGCATATGGTCGTTTGTTCGACAGCTGAACTGCACTGGATGACATTTTAATTTGGAAATATTGATTGTGTTATATCTGTCCTTTTCTTCTAGAAAAGTTCACCATTTTCCATGTCACCCTTGCTTCCGAAATTGCCCAGCTATCTTAGGTTTACCTTGGCATGGTTCAACATGCATCATAGTGTTTTTGACATCTCCATGGAAAACTTCATTGGAGCCTTGCAGTTTGTAGTTTATGCGGTGAATGTTTATGGCGCTAGTTGCTTGGCTGCTTTATTCCAAGTACGATTGGGTTGTTTAGATTGCTTGGATCTAGGAATGTTAAATCTGTATATGATCCTTTCACCAGAGAGTGCACATCTTCCCATACGTTTTTACTCGCTAACAAATTGGAGGACTTAGATTGCTGAATAATTTTAAGGTCCACATAAGAGGGTTCTTTATTTATTTTTTTTTTGGTGACAAGTGCTTTGTATTTTGGTGACAAATGCAAGGGCTTTTTAACAATAGCGGTTGTACCGTATGGTCTTTTTTTGATGTTAATGTTCAATTTCTCAGTTATTGGACTTTGTATTGGTTAGTACCGTCAGAACCCAGAAATTTGTTTACACAATGGCTTGGACCGACTGTTGTCACTGTCGCTTGTTCTCGGTTTTAACGTCGATAATTTTTGGCTCATGAACAAAATGCTCTCGATATATTTATTAAGTGGTGGGCTTCGAGTTTAGAGCTTTTAACTTGTCTAATCCCTTGTGATTTGAGTCATTTGACAGTTGACTCACATCGATATAATTATGTTCTGTTTATTCCATTCAAGATTTATCTAATTTGTTTAACTTGATTAAACTTTTATTAAACTGGTTCTACTTGTCAGATTGGATTACTTCTATAATGTGGAGGTTAGGTTTGTTTTTAGAATTCTGACAAAAGTATGGGTTGACAAAATTTTGATTTACAACTCAACCTATATTCGATCCACTTTGATCATGGACTTAATTGTGGCTGGGAGGACTAACCTATATTTTGATAGATTCCTATTTGTTCTTTTTAACGCCAGGATGAACTAATATCTTCTGCCGATTCTGCCTCCCGCCTCGCTACCTGGTGCTTTACTCTGCTTCTCTGTGCCCGAGATGAGGTCCCTACTGAAGAAGATGACGAAGAGGAGGAAAGGGCAGAGGGAGAGGACAAGGCACTAAAATTTGTATCATCGTCTGCCGCGAGTCCAGCAAGGTTGTCTTGGCTCCCTTGTCGAAAAAAATTGCCAATATTCTTTACCGGGAGAGCATATGCAATTTATGCCTTTTAGGCTCCGCTAGGTTAAAACAATTTTATGAGTAAATTGTTTAAATTTTAGTAATCAATTTATTAATATATATATATATATATATATATATATATATATATATATATATATAGATATATATATATATATATACATCAATTGCATTTTGAAACTATTATTTATTTATTAAATTTGAAATAATATCTAAATTGTAAATTATATAATTTTTTTAAATATATATATATATATACTATATATATATATATATATATTACATCAATTGCATTTTGAAACTATTATATTATATATATATATATATATATATATATATATATATATATATATATTACATCAATTGCATTTTGAAACTATTATTTATTTATTAAATTTGAAATAATATCTAAATTTGTAAATTATATAATTTTTTTTAAATATTTTAATATGATCAAGATACTTAAAAGATAATATTTGCAAAGAAAAAACTTTATAGTTGAAATAGAAATATTTTTTTATAAAATCTATATTTTATAAAGAATATGATATTATTATTTTATTAATAAATAGTAATTACAAAATTCTATTTTTATTTTTAAAAAAATAAAATTTGAATATTTTATTAAAAGTAGAATTGAAAATATAGTTTAGTAAAAGAACTTCAATTAATTAGATTTAAAGTGTATTATAGAAATATGAATAAATTTTAGTATATATTCAAAAACGTTATAATGTAAAAGAATATGAATGAAAGGTGCTAGAGTTACTTTTAAATGTATTATAGAATATAGATAAATTATTTTTTTGGATAAATTAATTTTTTATATAAATGTGGCTTGATGATATTTACTTTAAATAAATATAAATTTTTGAGTAATTTTTATTTCTCTCAAAGAACGAAGCCTTAACGTATAAGGTAAGATCAGGGAATTGCATGAACCCAACTTTAACTAATTACGTTAAAGTAGTACAACAGGATCTGCTTCATCCACATCAAAAATTCTATGAACCATAAGAACAACTGTTGATATGATGTGAATGACGGAATGACCCATAGTCCATTCTAAGTTGTGGTTGTTTATCATGAATTCACGACCTTCAGCTCTATGTTCACCATCCCCTGGACCACAAATGCTTTAGGTGCTAGGGAGGGGGCTTTCAAGCTTTAGATGTAATCCGGATATCATCTCCATCTACGTAGGAGATGGCATGGCTCTGATCTATTTTGACTGTCAACTGATGTGGCTGATCCAACGCCGTTAGAGAATCATGAAGGAAGAAAATCGACGGAGCCCCCCTTTGGCCTCCAAAAGGTTTTTCAGCCACGGTAGCATTTATGGTCTCATAAAGCCACGTGAAGGAAGGAAATCGACGGAGCCCCCCTTTGGCCTCCAAAGGATCCTTCGGCCATGGTAGCGTTTATGGCCTCATAAAGCCACGCACACCCAGGCCGACAGCTCCAAGGCCGATACCTCATGGCCGACACCTCTATGGCCGACGGCTCCATGGCCGACACCTTCAAGCTGCCAGGCTCTCTTGTCCAAGGCATGAACGGTGCCACACAGCACTCTATGATCAAATGCTCTATGAGGGACAACCAAAAAGGTGACGTAGGGACACGTCTGGCAAGCGCCGTAACGATTGGCCATGCCCTGCAGCCACCAACTCTGACGGGACACGGCCTGCAGCGCGCTACGTCACATGGAGGTAAAGCTCCACTATACTACCATCAATTAATGCTCTGATAGGTGATCACGCCCCAAGCCACGGGTTCCAGGCATCTATAAAAGGGTAAGAGGGACCTCGACCAGTAACACACTCATTATACCCCTAAGCGCTCACAGGGAGAGCTCCTCTCTCTAGTCTCTCTTTCGAGCTTCCTTAAGCTCACGGCCGTTGCCCCAGAGCACTGACTTGAGCGTCGGAGGGACCCCCGCCGGAATCTTCGCTCTCGGGACTTATTTGCAGGCGCGAGGAGCTCGCTGGAGGAGGCGACCGGACGCTCGCGGACGCTCGAGGGCGGTGATCTGGCGTCAACAGATTGGCGCGCCAGGAAGGAAGGATGCGCTGAAGGAAAGAAAGCTCTGTCTCCTTGAGCTATAAGTCTCTGTTCTCTCTAAGATAGCTATGGTGGTGATGCACATGCCATAGGTTCTTACCAATCATGCTGGGGGGCATCCACATCGCACTAGACAGCAAAGGCCACCCTCTCTGCTCCTTCACCACCAACTTCAGCTGCTCTGATCAACCAGCTGCCATCCTCAATCAGCAAG